>JACXGM010004544.1:0-14232 GCA_016801145.1 Umbra pygmaea | reverse complement strand
AAACTTCTGGAGAGAGTTTGCTGCACTGAAAGTAAAGGGGCTGAATAATTTTGCTCGCCCAATTTGTCAGTTTTTTATTTGTTAAAAAAGTTTGAAATATTCATTAAATTTCGTTCCACTTCACGATTGTGTCCCACTCGTTGTTGCTTCTTCACAAAAAATTACAGTTTTATATCTTTATGTTTGAAGCCTGAAATGTGGCAAAAGGTCGAAATGTTCAAGGGGACCGAATACTTTCGCAAGGCACTCTAACTCCATCTTTGTTTCATCAGTCCACAGCACTTTTTTCCCAAATGAAGCTGGCTTGTCGAAATGTGCGTTTGTATACCTTAAGCGACTGTTTGTGGCGAAAAGGCTTCTTCCGCATCACACTCCCGTACAGGTTCTCCTTGGGCAAAGTGTGCTGAATTGTTGAATGATGCACAGTGACACCATCTCCAGCAAAATGATGTTGTAGGACTTTGGTGGGGGTCTGTGGGCTGTTATTGACTGTTCTCACCATCTTTCGCCTTTGCCTCTGATATTTTACTTGGCCTGCCACTTCTGTCCTTAACAACTGTGCCTGTGGTCTTTCATTTCCTCACTATGTTCCTCACAGTAAACACTGACAGCTTAAATCTCTGCGATAGCTTTTTGTAGCCTTCCCCTAAACCGTAATGTTGAGCAATCTTTGTTTTCAGGTCATTTGAGCATTGTTTTTAGGCCCCAATGTTGCCAGTCAAAGAACAAACACTTGCAATTAGCCACCTTAAATACCTTTTCTTATGATTGGATGCACCTGTCTATGAAGTTCAAGGCTTAATGAGCTCACCAATCCTATTGTGTGTTCTAATTAATCAGTGCTAGGTAGTTACAGGTATTCAAATCAACAAAATGACAATGGTGCCCAAATTTATGCACCTGTCAAATTTCATTTTGATGCAAATTGCACATTTTCTGTTCATCCAGTAAACCTAATTTGACTACCAAAATATGACGCTTTGTGTCCTTCAGTTATTTGATAGAACAAAAATGAAATTGCTGATCCAAACACCCAATAATTTATAAAGGAAAATCATGGAAATTGTCAGGGGTGCCTAAACATTTGCATACGACTGTACAATTCCTTACTAATTAAATAAAATGATTTATTAATATTGTAGAATTACTAAAGTGACATGTTGGCTAATTTTAGTTTGTTCCTCCAACAGTAGGCTGGTTTACATTAAAAATTTAGTCTGTACTGCAGCTCAGGCTGGAGTTACATTAACATGTTAGTCATTTAACAGACACTCCAGAGCAACTTACAGTGAGTACAGGGACATACCCCCAATGTAGGGGTATTGCCCAAGGACAAAACAACATTTGGAACAGTCGGGAATCAAAACTGTCAACCTTCTGACTACAAGTCTGACTCCCTAACCACTGAGCTATATGACGCCCCAGCGTTCTCAGACCACCTTTGTGAAAATCAATCAGATATGCACCTCGACAAAAGTGTGTCTTTGTTAATGAGTAAGCAGCTGCATTATTTTGTCAAATGGGATCAAATCTGACACGTAACGTTTTAAGTTCTAACAAATAAAGAAAACGTATTATACATTTGAAAATTCGCCCGCAACAGTGGCTAGTAGATTAAGCAAAGCCCCCTGAGGGAAATGTACCTGCACTTGGCAGGTGGCAGGTGCTAATTTCCCGCCTTAGTTCCATGGCAAGTATTGTTTTGACCATTTTTTTCACACTCCATTTTTCTTTCTTCTCAGTCCTCCAACAGTGTGTCCCCAATCTACCCTCCGATGCCTGACATCACACTGACCAGTACGCTCACACCTGACCTTTCTGCCACCCATGATCTCTTGAGTTGGGCCAATCAGAATGGCTTCCCCAAGGTGACCTCATACACAGAGGCTGACCTGGCCAATCGCTTTGTGATCAGACTGGCTGGGGGAGGTACAGGTCAGGACCTGTGTGTCTCTTGTGTCCTTCATTGTGTGAGTGTACCGGATGGTTCATTTCGTGTCTTGTACCTGTGTGTTTGTTTTGGAGCTTCTCAGAATTCATGGTTTCTAATGTTTATAATATCGCTATAAAGGTGTTCTTTTGTGTGTAAGCAGAGCTCTCACCCTCCCTACTGTGTCCTCCACACAGGACGTAGCCCCCCTGTGCATGTGCTGGGAGGCAGGCCGCCCTGGGCCCAAGAGCGCAGATTGAGACAGTGGCTGAGCGGAGCAGCTGGAGGGCCCGGCAAAGGCCAGGAGGCTGTCAGTGTTTATTGTCAGGACGGTCAACTCAACGTGTCCGTGGACAGACACATTCTGCAGGTCACGTTTACTATGTACTGGTTGTAGTATAGCAGAGCAGATTTTAGTAAATTGTCTCAGTTCCACCAGGGCTGGACAGGACTGCCTTGTGGTAGTCCTATGAGCTCATTCCTGGTTGTTGGCCAGAGAATGGTCTCTCCTCCAATGTGTATCTGCCGGCAAGCACATCTCGGATGAGTGTTGTAACAAACAGAACTGGTCTTTCTTTGACTTTCCCAAACCTCTTTGGCAATGCCATAATTGTGAAATGGATTAAAACAAATTGGGAGTAGAGAACAATTAGCAATATAGAAATATTTGTATTTTGTCAAAGAATAGACCAATTTTGAGATACCTGATTACATTGTTGGTACATAGGCCAGTGCATGGGGAAACAAATAAGGTATGCTAATCAATATAAATGATTTGATAGAACCAACCTGATTAACTAAAACAGGAATGTGTGTAGAAGGAATTAAACTGGGTGAAGGACAATCAAACTAAAAGGTGAGGGTGTGTCATTTTAGTTTTATCTATTTATTCAATTTTTTCACAGTTCACTGCTCTAAATAGCATTAGTTATATATTTAGGAACATTTAATTTCATTGTTTTTAAAGCATCTTTAGTTTACAGATTGTGTTAGATAATATGCCTAAGACCTTGGTACAGTACTGTAACTTTAAGAATTGTGGTAATTATTAACTTTTAAGAATGATTTTTAAAAAATGTTATACACAAAAAACATGTCAAATAACTAGATACACAAGATAATTGTACTGTTTTAAAGTTATGGCCTAAAAATACCATTAAACTATATATGTACACCTACTGTGTATTGAGGGTACGTTGTGTAAGCGTAATGATTTCTTTCCTCCATACAGGCCCTGTCTTTCCCTGTGTTCATGGTGACACTAAGGGATCCAAAGTGCCAGGCCCAATCCAACGGTAGCCATTTCCTGTTGGAGTTCCCAGTCATTTCCTGTGGGACAGAGGGGGTGCTGCAGGGAGATCCCAGAGGGGTGCAGTACATCAACAAGGTCAGATAGAGGTGCTTTTTTATGGATATCGTAAATTCAGAAACAAACATTTCACATTTTAGATAGTAGGTAGACAGTCATATAATGAGCAACTTAGAGTTAGTGCAATCATGTTTTTCTAAAGTAGAAATGAGTTATGAAATCATGCTTTGTGCGTGTGTGTGTGTGTGTGTGTGTGTGTGTGTGTGTGTGTGTGTGTGTGTGTGTGTGTGTGTGTGTGCACATGGGCGTGTGTGTGTTTGTTTGTGTGTGACGTCCCTTTTCAAGTAGAAAGGGAGAGAGAAGACAGTAACATATGCCTGCTGTAATTATGTCTTTCATGAGTAGTGTAATCTGAAGTACGCCTGAGGTTGTGTAAGTGTGATAACCGTTTTATCTCCTTGAGTCCCCGCATGGGTGACCTGGGTCAGAGTGTCCGGAACACGGTTGATTAGCCTGCGTGCAGCAACAGTAGGCGTAGGGACAAGAGGGTAACTAGACCTGGAAACGGGAGAGGACGAATAGAGAAAGGCTACAATCTGTTTTTCTGTCTGTTTATCATCTATCTTCTTTTTCTGACGTAACTGCCCTACTGTATGCAATCTTTTATATGTAAAAGTCTATGACTTGCATCCTTTGTGTCTGTCATTTCATTTAGGTGTTGCTGTGGAGAAACCAGTCCCTGATTGCTGTGCACAATGAGACAGACGACGAGTGGGCCCCACTTGTGATACACGTGAGATGTTACACAGCGTTTGTGTGCATGTATTTGTGTGTGTGAGGGAGAAACATGAACATAAGTACATCCATCTCTCCCTCTCTTTCCTTGTGTCCTCTTAGTTCAGCTGTTTGGCTTTGATCCCCATCGCCCCCAGTGTTCCTGTAGAGCTGCCTTTGGGCCCCCAGGGGCCAGGGCCTCTCCCCCCTACCAGGTCCGGTCCACTGTTGTCCCTGCAGCTGTTTGTTACAGAGGGATATAAGCAGAGACAGACGGAGACCGGGCCTTGTGCCATCACGGCTGAAAACCGTGTCTATGTGGAGGTGGGTTTGTCTGACTGTGTGTGTATCTGTCTATGTAGCAACAAGGCCTTTCTTTCAGAAATCTCTATAACAATAGTAAAGCACTGCAGGTCATTATGTACACAGCACTATTATTACAAATTTGTTGGCCAACACGGGAGGTTGTCATGTTATGAGCAATAACAATCATTGTTAATCTCTACTCAAGGCTGCACTATGTAACTTCCATTCATTTTTCATGTCATCCTGAATTTTCTGTATTTTTTTATGTTTTTACTGAACACAGGAATAATACAGGACCAACATAACCAATTTCTGAAAATACACATTATTTTTTTGTCCATTATATGCAATTGTTGCTAGTTAAATATTGTAAAATGTCGATTTAGCTATTCTACCTTTGTCCGTATGTTGAATTTTTTAAGTTGATGTTTTTAACGCCTAGATCCAATATGCTACTTCTAAAACATAGTTTTTGTATTTTTTTGTAATTTTCTAAAAAGTTACATAGTGCAAGTTTAACAGTATTATCTCTAGTAGAATGTATTATTTATGTTTTGTCTGACTGATGTTCAAAGGTTTCAGCCAAAGGGGCCATTTTTGGGGCGGTGGAGGTACCATATTGTGCGGTGTCTCCCCTGTCTGACCCACGGGTGTCCCCTGGCTGGGCAGTCATCGCAGACAGCTGCTCTGCTGACTCCTCATTGACCCTCAGCCCAATGAGACAGGAGGAGGATGAGGAGATGTCATTCAGACATCCAGAGAGGACTGTCAGGAACAAAGCACGACTGAGAAACAGAGAACAAGGTGTGTGGAACAGAAGCGGAGGAGGAGCCAGAGGGAAGGAGAGACATGGAGACAAGGCAGGGGACGACGAAGAGCAGATACACAGACTGAGATTCAGTTTTGTCCTTCGGCCTATTTACAACAACTCTGTCCAGTTCCTGCACTGTAGCATACGTCTTTGTGACCCTGAGTCAGTGTCCCAGGGGCCTTCAGGGGCCACAGCACAGACTGACTGTCCGCATCCCTGGGCCTTCCGTATCCCTGCCATCACATCTATACCAGCCAGCCAACAGGTAGTGTACGTGTTGTACATTCAGCATGGATAGTAATAACTAATAGTATTGACCTGCTCTGCCTTCTCTCTTTCATCAGTGCGTGTACAGAAATCTATCCAGACCAATGCTGGTCAATCAGCCTGTTGGTGAGATTAGACATCTGGCTCCCCCTGCTGGTGGGTAGTAGATGGACGTAGGTGTGGCCTGTCTCATCCTAACATCCTTACGCCTGAAGTTAGTCAACTCCTTCCTGTGCAAAGCTGCTTATTTAAATCTCTCTTTCTCTCTAGTCCAGAGATCAAAATGGCCTGGTGTGCCTCAGATGCCCAAGGCTAGCCCCGCTCACAGCAGTAAGTAACTTTAGGGATGGCGCTAGCTTCATATCCATACCCATGCTGAATTGTAACCCTTACCATAAAACCAACTCTCTTAGCTTAAACATGTTTGTAGGATCAAAACAGTTGTAGTTGTGATTGAGCATAACTCTCGATTTCCACCTTCCGTGTTTGTGTAACCCAGGCTCCGTGATAGACACTGGTCCAGTGTTCGGGATTGTCTTTGTTGCTTTCCTTATAGGCATCAGCCTGATGGGGGCGCTGTGGTGCGTCTACTCTCACACAGGTAATCATACCGCTGTTACAGGAGCTGTCTTGTTAAAAACAGGATTTGATCTGTATTCTTAATGATACTTAAACACAGTGAGATCTGGGTAACATTCTGTTATATATCAAAATGCCTGGAATGTCAGCCTGTTCGATGACATGCATCACGTCATCAAAACGATCTGGGTCAAGGGCCAACAGATGCACAGGGAAAATAATATACAGTTGGATGCAAACGGTTAGGGGAACAAATATGTTAAAATAAGTATTCTGTGAACAGAATGTACAGTAATTGTCCAAAAGTATTAGCATAGAAATAGAATGGATAGAAAGGCCAAGAAACTGCTTGGTGTAGTCAATCGATTCTATCCGTTGCATTTCTATGAGTATTAGGCATCCTAGATCTAAAACCACCAGGGAGGCGTCTGGTCGGTCACAACTTCATTCTGCAGCAAGAGAATGACCCGAACACACGGCCAAGTTCATAAAGGACTATCGTCAGGGAAAAGAAGAACAAGAGTTTTGCAACAGAGGATATGTATATTAATATTATCAAGGCTGTATGGGTTACCTAGGGGGTGCCTGAACTTTCTCGGTGGGCCAAACACCTTCCCTGATTTGAGGGGAAAAGTATTAAATATATAAAACACAATATGGCCAAAAGTATGTGGACACGTCTACCCCTATTTCTTTTGTTCAGGTGTTTCTGCCAAACCCGTTGCTCTAAGGTACACAAAATCCAGCACATAGCCAAGAAATCTCCTTAGGCAAACCGTGGCTGTGCAATGGGTCATACTGATGAGCTCAGTGACTTTAAATGTGGCACTGTCATAGGATGCCACTTTTGCCACAAGTCAGTTTATGAAATGTCAAGTCAAAGTCAAAAGTCAAAGTGGTTTATTTATCATATGCACCGAATAACATACATCATCCTATGCAGAGAAATTCTTTTGACATGGCACGGCGATTCTATGCATTGGGCTTAAAAACAAGAATTACAACAATATAAGAATTTTAAAATAATAATGACAATAGTAATAATAATAATAAAACGCTATGTACTGAGCAGTCTGCCCTACTAGATCTGTACCGGTCAACTATAAGTGCTCTTATTGTGCAGTGGAAGCATCTAGAAGCAACAAACAGCCCAGCCATGAAGTGGTAGACCACACAAACAGCTTGAGGCCTTTGAGTGCTGAAGAGTGTAAAAAATGCCTATCGTCTGTTGCATCACTCACCACTGAGTTCAAACACCACAGAATTATTTTGGAAAGCCTTCCCAGATGAGTGGTGGCTGTTACTCCATAATAAAGGGGAACACAGACAAATTGTTCCTAAATCACTTTAAGTAATTATTTGACTGTCACTCTTATCAAGCAGCACTCTCACGAAAGGAGGTCATATGTATGTGATGGTCAGGTGTTCACACAATTTCTATATTTTGTTATTCCAGAAAACCTGCCCTCATTAAACTGTAAACATACAGATTTTGTTGCTTTTTTATCATTATTACCCCATTGTAGTGGGTGGTTGATTTGCTGGCTGGCTGGGTGTGTGGGTGTGAGGGTGAACTGTGTTAAGGTAGATGTGGCTGGGGTGGTTTAATGCAGTGGTTCTCAACGCTGCCCTGCATGTTTTAGATGTCTCATAGCTTTACCGCTGGGGCTACCAGGTATTTATGATCAAAGAAGCTTAAATCAATTTCATTTGAATTAGGTGTTGTAGCAGGGAGACATCTAAAACCTGACATCCCCAGGACCTAGGTTGAGAACCACTAGTTTAATGGACGGGTTGTGTAATAGGGGGAAAAAGAACAAATTGTGTTTTCTGTAGCTGCTTGTTTCATCAATGTGTTGTCTCTGTTTCCACAAACAACAGCATTACTTAAAGTTTCTGACACACTTGACATGTGTGATTGGTTGCAGGGGCTCCTCCACCAACCAGAAGAGAGAGCCTGCTCAACAACGCTAGCCCCGCCTTATTGGACCTGTCCAACAGCTCTGTGTAGGTTGGAGCAGCGTGAAGAGAGAGCAGCTGGGGACACAAAGTACAGAGCATGTCACATTTAGACTAGTAAACCATGTGTATTAGCACCTGCAGACTGCAAAGGTGATGTCTTCTATGTGTGAGAATTATGATGTTATCATTCTTTATCTTCTCAGCATTGCCTCCTGCAAATCTGTGACCGAGAATAAAGTGAGACAAAAGGTGAAACACCTGGAGTGTCTGTGTGTGCGTGTGTGTCTGTGTGTGCGATTGTGGACATGTACGTGTCAGATGTTAAAATGTTTACCCATATTTACTGAATTTATTTGTTATTTATAAACTCATTTTCTGTGTATTTAAGTATTTTCTGATAATGTTCAAATAAATTACTTTTATTATAATTATTCAAATATATGTTTACATTTATGCATGCAGGCGGTGTTCTATCCCCTGTTCTGTCACTTTCTCAGCTTTATTCTTTTCTTCTGTCTTTATCTGTCCCCAAACCTAAATGTCTAATCTGCATCCATCAATAAAGTGTTAATACCTTCAAAAACACATTAGCACATTTGTTTACTTGTACTAGATGTACTGTAAGGAAGGAAATTATGAAGAAATGTTCTATAATAATGGCTATAGGGCTAGAATACATCAATTTATTTAAATCCATGGAGAACAAGAACACCACCGCTTAGCTGCCCACGGCTCTAAGGCTAGGAAACACTGTCACCACAGAAAAGTCTACTACAGTAGAAAGTGTCAATAAGCATTTTGCTATGTTGGGCCATGCATTCCACTTGGCCACCCCCAACCGGACTAACAACCCAGCACCCCCCTGAGGTCCCCCCACCTTTCTCCTTTGCCCAAATCCAGACTGATGATGTTTTGAGAGAGCTGCAAAATCTCAACCCCCACAAATTAGCTAGGCTACACAATCTGGACCCTTTGTTACTAAAACTGTCTGGAACAATTATTGCTACCCCATCACTAGCCTTTTCAAGATACCTGAAGATACCTGAAGACTGAAATGCTGCTGCAGTAATCCCCTTATTCAAAGGGGGGGACACTTTAGACCCAAACTGCTACAGATTTATCTCCATCCTGCCCTGCCTCTCTAAAGTCTTCGAAAATCAAGTAAAAAAACAGATTATCAACCATTTTGAATCCCACCGCAGCCTGTCTGACATGCAATCTGTTTTCCGGACCTCTGGCTGCCTCCATTGGGGTGCCTCAGAGTTTGATTCTATTTTCTGGGTACATCAATGATGTTTCTCTTGCTGCAGGCGACACTCTGATCCGACTCTACGCAGATGACACCATTCTCTATACATCTGGCCCTACATTGGACATTATGTTAAACTGCTGTTAAACTCCAGCAAAACCAAATGTATGCTCTTCAACCAATCACACTCTGCTCCTGCCGGCCCAAAAAGCATTACCATTCTGGGTGCTGAAATATGTTGAAAATTACTCTCCTTCCAGACCCACATTAACCGTCTCTAGTCCAAGATCGATTCTACACTAGGATTGTCTTCCTATTCTGAAACAAGGCCTCAGTCGCTCTTGCTGCCAATCAAGCCCTTGTGAAAATGAACATCCTCCCAATGCTTGAATTCGGTGATGTTGTTTAACAGAACTGCTTCAAACTATCTTCTTGAGAAATTGAATGTGGTATATCACAGTGTCATCAGTTTCGTTACCAATGCTCCATATAACACCCATCACTGGAACCTCTATTCACTAGCAGGGGCGTCACCAGACCCGGGCTTTCGGCCCTAGCCCCGGTGTGTTTTTGTCAGCCCTGAGGGTTCTGCAAGCTGACAAACACATCGATGGAATCGACATTTGCAAGGCAAGCCAACAGTGCTTATGAATGTAGACTCCTGCATGCGCTATTTGTTTCTAAAATCATAGAACTTGGTTCATTCGTCTAGAGGACTAGCAAGAGAAAAAGGTACACAGTGCACCGTTGTCTACTTAAGGTTAAGGACCATCAATAATTTCAATGTCTCAAAGTTATTTTTTTTACATGTCTACAAAATTTAAACAAATTTATCCCCCAAAACTTTCCCTGGCTGGCACTGACAATGCACAACTAAAACGTCCTTTGATTAATAACACCTTTTAATCCCACAAAATGATTTTGAGGTAAATTGAACTATGTTTTTTAAATTTTGAATACATTGTAGATATGTTTCAATTAAGTTAAATATATATTTGTTTTAATTCACAATCAAGAATGCTGTAAGAAAAATGATCCACTTGTCTAGTAATAAAAAATTTGATACATTTTCATAACAGGAGTAATATTTTCGTTGAGTGTGCTGGGGGCAATTGTATCTGTAATGTTACACTACAAAGTGTACAGATTGTTAATACCTCTATTTTAGACCATATTTCAAATTACAGTATTTTTTATCCTACCGTACACCATTTATTTGTGTAACTGAATACTTAAATGTTTGTACTATGTGTGTAACTTAATGTCGCCACCTTTTCTTGGCCAGGTCGCAATTGCAAATGAGAAATTTTAACCTGTTTAAATAAATGTGTAATGAAAAATTTTATTAAAATAAAAAATGTAGATAAAGTTTTATTTAAACCTAGTCTAATGATAATGTACAGTGTATACAGAATGATACACTATAGAGTGTACACAATCTTACACTACACTACAGATTGTACAGAATGTTACACCACAGAGTGTACAGAATGTTACACTACAGATTGTACAGAATGTTACACTACAGATTGTACAGAATGTTACACTACAGAGTGTACAGAAGAGGACACATGATGTCAAATATTTCCTTATACTATATGTATATTTCAATTGTAAATATTAAACTTTGCTATTATCATTTATTTTCCTATATTAAATAACAGTTTTATTTTCAAATAAAATAAACTGCATTACATTTACATTATTTATATTTAATATGTAAAAATAATATACAAGATCAATCCATTTTATATATACAGTATATACCCATGCTGAGCATATGGTATATCAGGCTGTAAAACTCAAACAAGTCACATTGTTTTGCTATAGTTTTATAGCATAACTCAGCATAATCATATCCTCTATACTTCAAACAGAAGCCTATTCCAGATATTCCACATAGCCTATTCCAGATATTCCACATAGCCTATTCCAGATATTCTACATAGCCTATTCCAGAAATTCTACATAGCCTATTCCAGATATTCTACATAGCCTATTCCAGATATTCTACATAGCCGGACACATATTATCCTTTGGGTGGGCTCCCTTAGTGAAATGGAAATGCCAGCTTGATTCATTCATCCACAAGTACAATTGCATTGCCGTCTATGAAAAATGGACAATTACATTTGGAAATAGGGTTTAGAGTCACTCTACAAACCACCCCTTAGAGGTGTCATTTTAGTCATACGGTCCAGGAGAGAGCTGAGTGAAACATTACATCGCAACCTTATCTAAACTAAAAAAAGCCTGGAGCAGAAGCAACTATCCAAAAACAAATGTCCAAACAACAGTGATGATCTCAGCCCAAGAAAGTATATTACACATATGGAAATGCAAATGCCATTCAACAGTCCTTGTACAAAGCAGTTGTTATACTTTGCAGTCATGTGATTACCATGGATACCTGGAGGGCAAAAAACGCAGATAAAATAGTGACCAACAGTGGCCAGTCAGGGGAATTGCAGCCTGGATTTCCAATACTACAATCAATCAACCAAATGTTAAAATTAGATATCATGAAAAGATTAACATACTCGGAACATGTGATCCATACACAGCACCTGCTGATGTTTTCATGACTTAATTGATGTATGTATTATTATTACTATCTGGCATGTCGTTTTCACCTTAAAAACCCTAAATTTCGTATGGTAAAACTGGCGACGTCACCTAGCTTACTAGGTTTCGATGGTAGGAGAATGATGTGCCAGTGGCCTTAGCTCGGTGTGTACAAGCTGCTGTATCCACACTGGGTCTCCTGGTGGTGTTCAAGGTCTGTTCTGCGCTGGAAACTGTATTTGCATCGATGGCAGCTGAAGGGCCGGTAGTTGTTGTGTTTGCGGCTGTGGGTGATGAGGTTGGAGCTCTGGCTGAAGGCCTTGCCACACACCTGGCAGATGTGAGGCTTTTCACCTGATACAAAGACACAGCAGGATGTGACAATAGACACAAAACGGAGCGGTCAAAAGAAAAGAAAAAGGTGCATGTGTGTTTTCTAAGTTTATTGTTTTTTATTCATGATATTGTGTTAAATAAAAATAATATTTAAAAATAACGTTGTGGAATACCCAGTGTCAGGAATAGCTAGGACATAATTAAAATCATTCTTAAATTCACAATATTTGGTCAGAAGGCTAATAAAATGAAGCTAAAGCAGTCACTGTGAATTATTTTGGGTATCAAAGTAATTGAACAGCCGTGTCAAAAACAAGTACAAAACCTCTCGTATTAATTGAAAAGCCATGCAATATGTTAATATAGCTTTATACCTTACACTGTTTAAATATCACTCATGGTGTTTAGAACATAAAAGGCCTTGCGCTGAGTAAACATGTTCAATCATTGTTACAGCAAATAACCATGTTCTGGTCTAAACAACACGGTTCTACAGTTAATGCCATTTACAGAAGCATTTTAAGTGTTCAGAACCTAAACAGTTTGCCAGTGCATTTGAAGCACATTATCGCGTCTATTTTTATGTGTAGTGTAGCCTCCCATACCTGTGTGTATGAAGGTGTGTTTCTTCATGTCAGACTTCTGGTGGAACCTCTTCCCACAGTACTGGCACGGGTAGGGCCTGGTGTCTGAGTGGATGAGCAGGTGGGTGGACAGGGTGGACGAGCGCTTGAACACCTTGCCACAAACCTTACAGTCAAAACTACGTTCCTGGAACACAGACCAACACATCGTTGATTGGGTTTTGGCCTCCCTCACATTTGATATGTAGTTTGTGTTGGCATGTTGAGAGAGCTCAACCAATGTTCTTGTGCCAGATGTTCTTGTGCCAGATGTTCTTGTGCCAGATGTACCTTTGGTCTTGCATAGGTGCCCAGAGCTTGTCTGAGTCCATAGGTTTGCTCCGGGGCTTTGGATGATGTGGCCAATGGGACTGCTAGCATGTTGACATGTGACCTACGTAAATTAGTCTCCAGTCCTGCTCCTGTGGCCAAGATCTGAGAAAGAGAAAATGTTAAGAAAAGCTATTCACTCCCAGAGATTTCAGTCATTTTAAACAGAAAGAATCACATATTTCAGTTTTTATTGTCAGACCAAACCATTTTGCTGCCTATTTTTGTCATGTCAAATTCACATTTATTACCTCGCCAAAGATTAAGACACGTGTCCTGAGATATGGATGTCTTGCCAAGAAGTTTTGCATCTTATTCCAATGCTCACAAATGCTGCCATGCCAACATCCACCGGTCAGCCTTGGACACAAACTGTAAAGCTAATTCTGCCGTGCCCTTTGTGTCACACATGGGTTGGGGTTTTTATGTGTTGTCTCTGTGATCCCTCGGTTTGTGTGAGTATGCTGCCCTTTTGTGTCTAGTTTTGTCATAGGTTGGTTTTGATTATTAGTTGGGTCATTGTTAGTCACGGGTGGATTGCATTAGTAATTAGTTGTCTTTGTATTTTGCCATGTGTTCTCCCCTTGTATCTTGTCGATCAATGTCTACTGTTACGTGTCTCGTGAGTATTCGTGTAGTTTCTAGTGTCTCCTGTTTTCGCCCCACGTGGCAGTATTTCTTTATTAAGAGTTTAAATAAATATATGTTGGATTATTGAACCTTCGCGCCTGTCTCTCACTCATATCCTCTGGAGAACGTGACAGATTGATTGACCTACCAATATGAGACAGCGAAGGAGTGCCTGCAAGCCCAGTGAGGGCTTTTCTCTCTCTCCAGGAGTGGAGTACCCCAGGGGAGATCTCTGCCGGCTTAACCTGCGGATATGCAAGCAGGCATGGGCTATGGGCTACTCCCCGGAGGATGTTGCATTCGACGCTGAGGGAGTAGCCTATTTCGGAAGCAGCTGGCTGGAGGAGGGTGGCGGTGGTGCGGAGGTGGACGTGCCCCTAACGGAGTGGGAAGAGGAGTTGTTCGCCGGAGTGGAGGAGGACTGGGACTTACATTGCTCAAGGGTTCAGGGTGATAGCCGACATGCTACGGCTCCCCGCCAGAGTGGAGTTGCGCCTAGCCTTCCCATTCCATCCGCCAGCTCACAGTTTGCCTCAGGTACCCCATCCACTCATACTCCTA
>JACXGM010004543.1:0-37662 GCA_016801145.1 Umbra pygmaea | reverse complement strand
CTCATCAAGCGCAGGTGTGGGAGAGCCCCATTCATGCGTGATGAGTATCCAAGCGCCTACCGCCTCCCAGTGCCCAGAGGTCGGCGCACACATAAAACATATACAATAGACCTACAGTAACACATACATAAAACATTTAGTCCATCACCCTCATGTCCTGGTCACGACAGCCCAGGCCATCCAGGCCATCGTGACACACAGTAGAGAAATTACCGTAAAGTCTAGGACAAGCTCACAGGCAGTCGGGGGGATGTGGAGGCATACAGTCAAAATAACAAAATAATTCATCAGAATATTTACCAAAAGTTGCTCCTGCTCTTACACTCATGGACCGCTCCTACTCACGTTCTTCTTTCTCTGTAAGAGGAAAGATTCGTAATGATTCAGATTTCTCTTGGCAAACCTTCAAAAAGTATTACAATGTTTAGACACGTTGCTCACATCACATCTTCATCGTCACACTCAGCGTGAAGCTGCGCACTATGCTCGACCACCACCGAAAAAGTGCTTCTAATTGACTTCACGTGCTCTCAATAGGAATGAATGGCATCTGTTCGTCCATTCATTATACTGTCATTGAGCAAGCAGGCCGAGAGCATAGACAGTATAAATTAAGGCTGCTGGGTGCAAGAAATGCGGCCGCCATCTTGGAGCGGTCATACTCCTAGGTGGGTTTCCTTCGGATGCTCCAGTTTCCCCCACCGTCAAAAACAAACAAACATGCAGGTTAGGTTCTCCAGTCAGTGCCCCTGACGAAGGCACTGGCTTAGATCTGGAGTTGGTGCCCAGGCACTGTAAATGGCTGCCCACTGCTCACTTGAGGGATGGGTTAAATGCAGAGAATGAATATCGCTACATGTATGTGTATGTGACAAACAAAGTACCTTTACCTTTAGTTGCGTAACTGCTGAAAAAACAAGATGCCAGAACACTGTGCAGCATATTCCTACTCAAATTGACAGACCATCGCAAACAGTGCTCGGTCGATTACTTTTCACAAGTAAGATTTAACATTACCGTTAAATTAATAGTGGTCCGGACCAAATGAGTTAGGTGTAAAAACGCCCTTAGTCTTTTCGTGGTAGCTTCCTGAATCAAGTAACTTTTCAGTAGCTTAACTACTTTCTTTATCAAGTAGCTTGGCCACACAAGCTACACTTTTCTTGTCATGTGAAATTGGCGCAACTTAGGGTGTTTTCACACCTACCTTATTTGGTCTGGACTTTCAGACTTTTCTGTTTGGTCCGACAAAGTTGCCTCGGACCACAGTTTGGACGAAAATACCAAATTTTGGTTTGATCAAAAGAGGTGGTCTCGGTCCAGACCAAACTGAACCATAGTTTGGTTCGTTTGCAGTATGAAAACACTTTTTGGTTAGTTCTTCTTCTTCTATGGGGTTAATGGTGGATTGCAACCAACTAAAGGTGCATACACCGCCACCAACAGTACCGCAGAGCGAGGCCGGACACGGCCCACCCACAACATCTCTACCCAACACACGCCCCGACCCTAGAAAATAAAATACATCCCTCCCCCCACTCTTCTTACCGCTTCCGCATACGTGACCTTATCCACCACCTTAACCCGCTTTGCCTCTGCCGCCTTCTTCTGAACCACACACCCCTCAAACGTAGCGCTGTGTTCCCCACCACAATTACAACACCTCACCACGTCCCCTACCCCACACTTACCATACTCATGAGCACCCACACACCTACCACACCTACTCTTCCCTCTGCACACAGCAGCCACATGCCCCATACGCTGACAATTAAAACACCTCAGTGGCGGTTGCACATTATCCCTTACATAAAAACTAAGATACCCTAAGTGCACCCTACTCAGCAAAGGCCCCCAAACTCCAAAAACACAGTGGGACTCACCTTACTTAACCCCAACGCCCTACTGCCCAACCGTCTCGCTCCCATTACAACCCCTCCCGACACCACCTCTCTTAACTTCTCCGATGATATATCCTCTGGCCCACCCGTGATCACCCCTCTCACCTTCACCGGACTCCCAGGCACCATACACTTCACTTTATCCCCATTCAACACCTCCAACTTCAGCAACTTATCCATCTGAGCCACATTACCCACTACAATAAGCACCCTACCTCAACTCAAACACATCCACAACCCTCCCAACCTGATTCCTAATTGCCGTCGTGATTGACACCGGGCAGAACATCTTACCAGTCGGAGCTGCATACACCACTACCACCTTAAACCCCTGCTCCCACCACCAAGCGCCGGCCCCACACCCTCCCCCGAACTACTCTCACCACCCTCTTTCTTCCGTGCTTGCTTTTTCTTCCGCCGAATATACCGTGATTCTTCAAACCCTACCCCTACACCAGCACCCCCCCGACTCCCATCCGAACTCCCCGCCATGCCGACCTCACTCACCCTACGGGTGTCGCGACCCGCCACCACCCCGGGAGCCTTTCTGCCCTCTCCTCGCCCCTCTCATGCAGCAAATCTAACGCCACAATCTCTGCTCTCTCCCGCTCATACTCGGAAACACTAGCACACCCAAAGAAGACCTCCACGTCAAACGCAGCTTCCAGTCCACGCTCCATGTCAGAACCCGGTGACGACACCTCATGCCTCCACTGTCGCCCTGTCTTCTTCCACGCTGCCATCTCTCCGCCTTTTTGGTTAGTCCGGACTTTTGGACCAATTACAGGAAGCATGTCCATCTACTCACCAATCAAAGGGACACGCAACACACGTACGTGGTGACGACACGCCGTAGGTACATCATGGAAAGTTATTTAGTGCGCTAGCAAAATCACTATGTGAAACCAAAAAGAACGAGATCAAATGTATACAATGTAATTAAACAGGAACATTGGTTTGGACCTTGGTCTGGACTTTTAGATGTGAAAACACCCTTAAAGTAGCTTCCTATGTAGTGAAATTGAACTAGCCTACTGCTGTGTTTGTGTTACTTAGATTGCTACATTTGACTGCGTTGTAGCTTTTGTGTAGTGAAGTTTTATTCATGGCAGACTAACTGATAGCTTAGCTCACTACAATTTCCAAGTAGCTTGCCCAACACTGTGTATTATTCACGTGTAATTCACCCTGACAAAAGTAAGATACCTCTCATGTCTCATACCCACCCCACTTACTTAAAATAAAGACAACTGAACATCTGACTGTAAAATGGTTTCCAAAGAAGCTTATTCACAATTTCAGCAACTTTGGTTCATTATCAACTGTGAAGAGGTGAAGTAGAGGGGGGAGAAAAACGAAACAGCAGCTCCATCTAGGGGAAAATGTACACCCATGAGGGTAGTGATTGAACCAGCTGTACTCACTTTTATTTAGGAAATGTGTTTTTCTATTTAGGAGCTGACTAACCAAGAGCATGGGACGGTGGAGGAGAGAGAACGAGCATACCACTGAGATGGAGAATTAGAGATAAGTCAATATAGGTCAATGTGAAAGAGAGGTGGATATGTCTTATTATAAGAAAGGGAATAACGCGCCCTCTACCTGCGAGTGGGAAGCCTAATTTAGTTGGACACTATATGAGCAAGCCTTGATTTGCAGGGACAAAGAGCCCTTGAAAATATAAGTTGTGAACGAAGTGCTGTCTCTGCCTCATATTTTATTCCTGTACCGCAGGTGATAATAATCATACGATTACACAACAGATATGCATCAAAATAGGAGGTTTTTTTTTTAAGAAAGGTTCGAAGAAATGTGAAGGAAGAAAATAAGCTTGACCTCCTTTGTGAAATGTTTTTGTGTAGACTCCCAAATCTTCCGTTTTCATTTTAAAGGTTTCCCAAGGATAAAGATCTGAGGAAGAAGTGGGAAGTGGCTTTGAGGAGAGAACCGTTCGGCACCTCAGAAGGGGGAAGCAGGGACCCATCCAAGCTGTGTACAGTAAGGAGGGAACACTATCGATCTCAACTGGGAAGGTAATCGGGCAGCGGAAGGAGCATTTTGAGGAACTCCTGAATCTGACATACACGCCATCTATTATAGAGGCAGAGCTGGAGGCTGATGGACAGTCATTGTCAATTTACCTGGCGGAGGTCACTGAGGTAGTCAAACAACTCCACAGTGGCAAAGACATGGGGACTGATGAGATCCATCCAGAAATGCTGAAAGCTTTGTGTGGGGAGGGGCTGTCTTGGTTGACACGCCTCTTCAACATTGCGTGGAAGTCTGGGACAGTGCCAAAGGAGTGGCAGACTGGGTGGTGGTTCCCCTGTTCAAAAAGGGGGACCAGAGAGTGTGTGCCAATTATAGTGGTATCACATTTCTCAGACTCCCTGGTCTACTCCAAGGTGCTGGAAAGGAGATTGAAGAGGAACAATCCAGATTTTGTCCTGGCCGTGGAAAAAAGGAGCAGATCTTTACTCTTGCAAGGATCCTGGAGGGGGCCTGAGAGTATGTCCATCCAGTCTACATGTGTTTTGTGGATCTGGAAAAGGCGTATGACCGTCTGACCCTCCAGCACTTCTACCTCTGCAGCAATGCTGGAAGCACTCATACGTCTATTTCCCAAAGACAACCTCTGGATATGACGCTGAGCATGTTGGCGAGGCCTGTTCTGAGTGGAACCTGTCCTGTTAAACCGCTGTACGGTCTTGGCCACCATGCTGCAGCTCAGTTTCAGGGTCTTGGCATACTTCTTATAACCTAGGCCATGTTTATGTAGAGCAACTTTTTTTCTGATCCTCAGAGAGTTCTTTGTCATGTTGAACTTCCACTGACCAGTATGAGGGAATGTGAGAGCGACAACCCCAAATTTAACACACCTGCTCCCCATTCACACCCGAAACTTGTAACACTAATGGTCACTAATGTCATGTGACTACAAGACACCGGGGAGGGAAAATGGCTAATTTGGCGCAATTTGGACATTTTCACTTAGGGGTGTACTCACTTTTGTTGCCAGCGGTGTAGACCTTACTGGTTGTGTGTTGAGTTATTTTGAGGGGACAGCAAATTGACACTGTTATACAACCTGTACATTGCATTGTAGCAAAGTGTAATTTCTTAAGAGTTGTCACGTGAAAATTTATAATTTACAAAAATGTGAGGGGTTTACTCACTTTTGTGAAATACTGTATACGGTCATATATTTTAAAATATATGTTAAGTTTTTTACTATATGGCTACGGAATATATTTGATTTCTGTATGGGTAGTCTAGCATGCAGTTTTCAACAAAATGGCTTGCTAGAAAGGTTGAGTTTTCACCAATGCTCTGAATCTGTTGACACTGATGTACAGTCATGTAACATTTACATTTTAGTAATAAATCTATTACGATTGCTAATCTTTTTGAGTTGTTGTGAAGGCAAACATAGTCTTATCAATAAACAATACTATTTAAATAATATGTCTATTCATGTTATTATCTGACTGCTAGTAGCTGGCAAGTGGTATGCTTGGTAAGCTCAAATGTAACTCATATGGTGGCTTGAATAGTTAGCGACGACAAGAACGTGGCTCGCTCTATTTTGACTGTTGTATTTTTATGTTCTTAATTTGTTCTGCAGTAGAATCGCAGGGTGGACCGCCCTGAGTGTTATGTCTCATCATTACAGTTCATATGATGGACCGCCCTGAGTGTTATGTCTCATCATTACAGTTCATATGATGGACCGCCCTGAGTGTTCGGTCTCATCATTACAGTTCATAAGGTGCAAATATAGTCAATGCATGATATAATCACAACCATACATTCAATTTAAATGTCCTTACATCATTCTTCAATGGATGAATAATAATACCTATATGTAACTTGATTTTAAGATTTGAAACACATGGTGGCATCGTTCAGTTGACATAACATTGTCCATTGCGTGGCCACGTCGTGCACCGGAAAATACGTCACCAGATGTGCTTTCTAATGTGCTTTTTATTTCCCTGGAAGATTAATTTCGATGTCGAAGGAAATAGATGTTATACCTAATCTCTGCTTCAGGATTAGGATTTCTTCGTCATTTAAACGAATGCGATGACGTGACGACCTGCGTTACTTTGTACCAAAGTGAGTTTTGAACAATGGCAATGTAGCTGTATTAGGTACCTTGGCTACAGCTGTAACATTCACCGGAAACCGGGCAGTTATCGTATTTGTGGAAGTTAGTTTCCTAGTAGCATAATCGCTTTGTCAATTTAAATTATGTGCACAGAACATGCCTTTCTTTGTGAAATTCTGGACGCATAGGATGACTTGATTACTTTAGCTAGTGCAACAGAGTTTATGGTCAGGTAAGATGTTTTACATAACACTAACCTAACTAGGTTGGCCGTGGTCTGGTGGTGCTGTCCGTACTGTTGAAACATTTTGTTAGATATTTCTGGGTTGTTTTGTTATTCACCAGTTATAGGCCTGCCGTCTCTTCATGTCAACAGCTAACCTGCATGGATTCATTGGGACTGATTCGATTTGGGAACTCTATCTGGATCATTGACTCTTATCTTCTCTCGAGTCAGATCACTGCGGGAAATTAGCACCTGTGTCTACGTCAATCTGCTACCAACCATGAGGTGACAGCTAGCCAGCCTACTCTGCTGTTGCCTCTAGCTGCTTCTCCGTATGGCAAGGTAACACACCCCTTTTACTGAGTTCCTATTAGCCTATCTATTTAGAACCTCCATTCACTCAGCCTTCCATCGAAATACAGGATATGTCTGACAATGAAGGTGGTTTGTTAACATAGATACAACAAAGTGCTGGATCAGTGAGGGTAAACGATATAATCAGATAAGTAAACCACACCAGTGTAAAATGCTCCCGGAGAAGGACAGCTTTTCGATCAAAAACGGTGTCTTTTTTATAAGGATAAAGAGGTGATGCTTACAGATATTCATATGCAGCATGTGTTTAGATCCCATGAGGTGAAGTTTGTGTGAGTGACTACACACAAGTGAAGTTATGCAGTGTTTTACAGAAGTACCAGTCAAGAAGATGTTAGTGTGTTTATGAGAGCGAGCATTTTGGACACATGGGACCACTTAAGTTCTTTCTTTACCCCCTTCCCTCCCTCACACATTCCCACTCTTTTCCAGGATCAGTTTCTCCTGCTTGCCGGCATCCTGGTACTGCAGCGTGTCCCTGCTATCTCTGGGTTGTGTGCCCAGGCAGAGGGTGTTCCTGCTTGGGTTCCTAGGCTGCACTGCCCTTGTCCTGCTGGGCCTGTACCACACTGAGCTCTGGGGGCCCCAGCACCATGGGAGACGTATCAACAAGTAAGTGGGTGTGACGATTACAGTTTTTTTGTCCTAACCTTGTGTAAGTATTAAACAAGTAAAAGGGTCAGACGATTACAGTTTCTTTGTCCTAACCTTGTGAGTGTATTTAATGTATGCTACAAGTTGTCTGTCATGTATTCCCTGTCTTTTGCTCTTCTTGATACTTCTGGGGTTAGTCTTAGTGGGGTTAGTCTTAGTGGGGTTAGTCTTAGTGGGGTTAGTCTTAGTGGGGTTAGTCTTAGTGGGGTTAGTCTTAGTGGGGTTAGTCTTAGTGGGGTTAGTCTTAGTGGGGTTAGTCTTAGTGGGGTTAGTCTTAGTGGGGTCAATGTAGTTAGTGTTAATGTTAGTGTTAGTGTGGTCTCTGGTCAGTGTTAATGTAGTTAGTATGGTCAGTGTTGTTACTGTAGAATATGTTTATCATGAGGACAGAAGCCCCTTGTATTCCCCCTCAGTTTATTATTTTTTTTATTTAACCTTTATTTAACCAGGTGGGCACGTTGAGAACAAATTCTCATTTAAAACGGCGACCTGGCCAAGATAAAGCAAAGGTGCAAGTACAGACAGAGTTACACATGAATACAAAGACACAAGAATAACACAATGGGTCAGGTAAGGGAGAAAGATAGAAAAGTGCAGTTGAATGTGCAGTTGAATGCAGTTGAATGCAGTGTACAGAGTAGCAGGCAAATACAATGAAATAAGTTAACACTAGTATGACAGTGCATATACTATCAGTCTTCTCCTTACTCCTACATTTAGTTTAGTCTAAACATGTATTCTATATCTTCTGCCTGTCTGCCTGCCTGTCTGCCTGTCTGCCTGCCTGTCTGCCTGTCTGCCTGCCTGTCTGCCTGTCTGCCTGTCTGTCCATCCGTCTCCTAGATACCTCTCTATTGTGGAAACCATGGAGGCCACTGACGTCAACAACGCAGCTCTGAATTATGGGATAGTGGTGGACTGTGGCAGCAGTGGTTCCAGGGTGTTTGTTTACTACTGGCCACCCCACAACGGGAACCCACACACACTGTTGGACATTCGGCAGATGAGGGACCGCGACCGCAAGCCTGTGGTCATGAAAATAAAACCCGGTGAGGAGCAGGAATACTGTTACCTATAAGGTACCATAAGGTACTCTGTTTGCTGAATTCGGTGAATTTCCCGAAATGTACTGGTTTCTATGAAATCCTGGAGAGTGATGTGATTTTATTATTACCGTTAAAATTACCAGGATGTTTTTCAGATTGTGAAGAGAATAAATGTTTTATTTAGAAAAGCAGTACCAGACCGTTGGTGTATGTTTCACATTGTTTAGAGATCTGAAATTGTTCTGTGACCTTAGTTTTTAATCTAATCAATGTAAAACAATGTAGTTGGAAAATGTCACATCACAGTATGTAATGCTGTCACAGGCCCGTGCTTAATCTCAGTCACTGTGTGAGATAAGATAAATGAGTGTGTTCTCTCTGTGGGATTTTGACACTTTGGACCTTACAGTAACTTGTGACACAGGGAGAGGTGGGATTTTGACTGTGTTGTCTTATTGTTAACGTGTACATACGCTTTTTATCGGAATCCCCCTAATTTCTTCCCATTTCTGCGAATACATTTTACATTGTACTTTGATAATGCTGAGTATTTTATTCATTTTTTTGTCACCTGAATGAGAGCACCTTCTGATGTACAACAATGACAAGGGAGCAGTTAGGGTTACCTGCTTTGCTCAGGGACCTGTAGGTTAAGATGCTCTAACTGCTTGTAAACAAAACAGATTTACAAAGTTAGACATTTTACTAGACTATTATGAATCTACAGTGACTCCAAGTAGTAGTAAAGTGGTCTCCTCAATGATGTTTGTGTCTGTCTCTCTGTCTTTACCTTCTGCATACACTCTGTCTTCCTCTCAGGCATTTCCACCCTGGCACTAACCCCAGCCAAAGCCAGTGACTACCTCCACCCGCTCCTGTTGTTTGCTGCAGCCCACGTCCCTAGACAAAAACACAAGGAGACTCCTCTATATATCCTGTGTACTGCAGGCATGAGACTGCTGACTGACAGGTAGGCCACTCCCACTAAGGTTTAAAAGCGGACGTTACCAGAACGTCAGCGGCCATTTTCTTTTAATATCCTGAGGACTGTACAAGTTGTATTGCCAACATTTGCTATTGCAACCTGCTTCTTTTTGCTGTTGGTCTTTGTTGTGTATTATTAGTAATTATTATTATTTTTCATTATGAAAATGGCTTTTGCTCTCTCTAGTTCGGCGGGTGCAAAGTACGGCCCTCAGCCCTTTGATTCGGCCTACAAGGGATTTTGGAATTCATTTCAATATCATTATATTTTTTTAAAATTATTTTTGACTCTAAATACTTTATATGCGCTGTTGTCTTAATTCACAGGTTTTGGCAAGTAGACTAAATTGTCTTGACACAAACAGTGGTGATTAAATTCTGAGTAGTCACAAGGACATTTTATAAAACAAAGGCACAAACATTTATTTTCTGTAGGCTTCACACGTAATCATCATTACTTTTGCTGAGTTTCAGAACTATCCTGTACATGAATGTAGCCTATGAACGAAGCTCTCGTTTGAAACGAAGCGCTGGTTTTTGCATTGACAGCATTTTTGGTTGTGAGATTAGGTGTGGTAATTTAATTACTCATGCATAGCTATAGTATACGGCCCTTCACTAGGTTTCAAAAACTCAATGTGGCCCTCAAACTAAAAACTTTGCCCACCCCTGCCTGGTCTAGTTTATTTGATACTTCCTTCATGGTTTAGTTCAATCACTTACATTCGTGTAGCTGTTTTACCTGAATGTGGACTTATGTCTGTGGACACGTGCTGAAATACTATTGTGTAATTCACCCTGAGTGAACAAAACCCGTTGTCTTTCACTCCCTCTCAGCCAGCAGGCTGCTATCCTGACTGACCTTGTAACAGACGTACCGGCAGAGTTTGACTTCCTGTTCTCTAGCTCCCAAGCAGAGGTCATCTCTGGGAAGCAAGAAGGTGAGATGTTGAACTGAGCTTCTGATGGGAATATCCACTGGTCTACATTCAGATGAACATCATGGAATCAAACGGCATAACGTCCTGTTTTTTTGCTCGTGCTAATATGCTTGTGCAAATAGGGCCAGTTTTAACAGAAGCGGATTAAATATTTTTAAGGCTAAGTGTTAATCTGGATCTGGAAACTAGTTATGTGGGTTCAAGGGTTGCTGACACATCCTCTCTGCCCTCAGGTGTGTATGCATGGATTGGTATTAACTTTGTGCTTGGACGATTTGATCATGCGGAAGATGGTGAGTGTGACATTAATGCTTAGATGAAACCGGTCACCCAAACCGTCATTAGTGAAAACAATAAAAAATAGTGTGCTTTTTATTGGGCCATTCAACATATTGTAGTTCCACCCTGTTTCAGCCCGAGAGAGTTGAAGATCAGGATGTGTTCTTCTATCTGTCACTCTGTTCGCTCACTGAGGCAGTATGCATTAGCCGAACGGACGAGTGAAATAAATCATTTTTAGAAAATACAGCAGTATACCATGTTATTCCTAACTGGGAATACATAAATTATTTTAGAATAATTTGTCAAACATATTGGCTAAATAAGCTGAGTGACTAGTAGATTTTTTTATCTACCTGGCAGTGTCACGGCCCAAAATGGTTTGACACTTGGGTGGTCCCTTAAAATGTCATGGTTTCATTCAATGGTAACATACATTTGTCTGGGACCCCCCAAACTAAATTATTATTGAGGGTCCCTAGTGACTAATGGATGGTCCCGGACCCCAGTCCCCCCTCATTTTGAACCCAGCAGATTGTGGCAAATGTTATTGTGAGGCTCTGTTGTAAATGTGATGGCACTTGATTTACCCGTACATTGAATTGGTGCTTTTAAGAGCAATTGAGTTGACAATTATTTTTTTTCTAGATGTCCTTAATTACCTGGGTGACAAATTTTGCACCATTGCAAAAATCCCTCCCTGAATACAAGGGAATAAATTAAAACATATATTTTTTACCATATATTCCCTGGTTTTGACGTGACACGGGGGAGAGATGTGTTGCTTGTTTTGTGGAAATACAGAAATGCATGTAAATAAAAAAATAACATTCTGCTTTGGACAAATAGTTTTTGCTGTTATTCAAGTAAAGACCAGACCTACTTGTCTGAAGGACAAGTAGCCAATAAATCTAATGTCATCCTCTGGTGCATGTGTGGGGAGTGCTTCTCTGGCTTACAAACACAATTAAGCATTCAATGTTAGATGAACGCAACGTCTTTCAAATAAATAGCTCATTATCTAAGTACTAATTATTCACATTCTTGCTTGGAAATCTGTCACTAATTTTAATGGAATGATAGCTATTGACCCTTTATGTAAATTAATTCTTTAAGAACTGAAAGTAATATTTCTATTTGTGTCCCTTGTAAAATATGCCTACATTATAAATGTTTTTTTACTCTGTTGTGATTATCTACTGAACTTGACTTTGCTGAAATGTAAATTTTCATAGAAGATGATGCAATGGTGGAGGTCACCACAGGATCACAGAACAATCGTCCAATCAGTCGCCGACGCACGGTTGGTATCATGGACATGGGTGGAGCCTCTCTGCAGATAGCCTATGAGGTTCCTAGTGCAGTGCACTTCAACTCACCGGAACAGGTCAGAAATCTCCTCGTGTTTTCATCGATTTGTTGCCTCTAGAACCTCCAAATCCAGAGACGATTCAACACCAGAACTTTAAAGTCAAAATGTTGTGTAACTATAATTTTAGCAAAAGAAACAACATTTACATTTATTTACATGCAGGCTAGTGATGGTGTGTTGAATGTAATTTCACTAATACGTTTACTACAACCATATTTACTTGACTTTCAATGCTTTCTACAGTATTTTGCTATACAGTATGTAGGGCAGTTTATTTGCAGTGTGGGGCAAATTGGCTTAGCGCTACCCAGGGTGGATGGGCAAAGTTATAGACAGTGTTCCCATGTCTTTGGCTACAACTACTTTGTTTACAAAAATGTGTCTTGCATTTAAAAATTGATTTCCTGCAATATTACAGTTTGCCATGCCTTGTATTTTCCTTTAATACTAGAACTAGTAGAATATTTTGCTTTCTTGTAAGTGAAGCATGTGTACTCTACTATTAGAACTACAAGAACATTTAGAATGTTACTACCACGGACGGGGTTCAATATAGCCACATTCTAAAGGATGTTAAAGCCTGGATTCTTTACTAAATTCCATAAAGGATGAGTCCGTAGACTCATTTGGCCAAATGTTCCATCCTGCTCCATGATCACGTGTGGCTGACAAAGTTCTGAGGGTGACTAGGCATCAAATAGACGCATCAACTTCAAGATGAACTTGTGACCTAATTTATGCAATTCACTAATACTGTTAATTTATAAAACTAGACTGTATTTCTAATTTACAAAGCCATTATTTAGTTGTTTGTCTCAAGTCAGATGCACAAATGCACGCTATGCTAGGTAGTTATGAGTGGAGTCTGTATCATTGCACACGTGAAGGGGCCACCAGGTGGTGTGTGCAGTTCAGGAGGTGTACATAAACATGTAGCATGTGCTCCTGCAGGCTGTCATGAATGAGGTTCTGTCTCCCCCTACAGGAGGAGTCTGGTAAGAGCCTGCTGGCCGAGTTTAACTTAGGCTGTGATTCAGAACACACACAGCACGTCTACCGTGTGTACGTCACCACGTTCCTGGGCTTTGGGGGGAACATGGCAAGACAGCGTTATGAAGACCATCTGGTCAACACCACAATCACCAACAACAGGTAGGATCCAGACCGTTTACTTTATTAACATAGGCAACCCCAAGTACCATTTAAAAATTGTCTGTGGGGACATTTTACTAATTATCTAGCTGACTATTGCTGCGCTCCAGGCTTAAAGGTGATCAGACAGGCATGATGGAAGCCACGCCCCTCGGGGACCCATGCCTCCCTGTGGGCCTATCGGATGTGGTGCGTCGTGACGAACGAGCCGTCCACCTGAGGGGCCAGGGGGACTGGGTCCAATGCCAGGGGGCAGTCAGGCCCTTTTTGGGACTCCACAACGGTACCATGGGGTCCCCCAGAGGGGTGTATCAGGCCCCCATTGACTACAGCAACTCCGAGTTCTATGGCTTCTCTGAGTTCTTCTACTGCACCGAGGATGTGCTGAGGATAGGGGGGCCGTACGACAGTGCCAAGTACTCAAAGGCTGCCACGGTAACTACGCTAAACAGTCTTGAGCCTAAAACAATGTTTCCTTGGTCGATAAAGTTGCTATTTGTAAAGTGATGAATCGTAACTATGGAATTTTCTCTTTCAAGTGACCAATGTACAAATGCTTTAAAACGGTTCTTTTAAAAATATAAAAAACAATGATTAGCCTATGAGCTAATGATTAGCTACACTATGCAGTTCTTTGATTTAGGTTAGGTTTCTCTTTAGATCTCCTGTTTATAATTTTTAAGTATGGTTTGTGATGCCTTTCGGTGCTCTGCCTAAAAAAATAGGAAAGTCTGGATTTTGTGAAAGGAAAGGCCATTGTGGAAGTTACCCAGGATACCATTCTGTTTGTCATAATGCTACCAATTTCTGGAAGACTAGTTGTCGTTCTAGCACAAACAGGTCGAGCACCAAGCTGTTATATCCTGGTTGTTATATGTTAGAAAATAAAAATATGGGAACCATTTTGAATTAACAGCATTTCTGCATAAATTGGTCGACCAATTTGATATGATTTTTAACTGAGTCAGCACAATTAGCAAGCACAGGCTGCTTAGATTAATAACCTGCGTCTTTGTCTTGTATTTATATAATACATAATTTCAACATTCATATTGTTAGCGCTAAGTATTAGTCTATTGGCTTCCTACCCCATTAGTTTGAAATATTTTTGGTTCATATCACGTTTTTCATAGGAATTTTAACTTAAAGGGGTGATAAAATGCAAAACCACATAAAAAACCGTTTGTGGGTAAAAGGGACACAAAGTCCCATTGACACCTCTTTCCTATGCAAATCTCAGTTTGAAACTGCCTCTGTAAAACGGGCGAATCTCAACAAACCACCGAGTTGACGTCAACCTGGTGGCTCCACCTTATTTGGGTCTGGTCTGTACCTTTGTCACGCCCCAAGATTGACAGACAGACAGACAGACAGACCAGTCCACTGGTGTTTTGTCACACGAACATGAATGTAGGTCACGTACTGTAGATCTGAGACACTAGTTTAGCTGCGCGCTGCTCTGTGAACTTCCATGAAGGTAAGAAGATCCTTGTGAAGTTTGACACTCAATTAATAATTTTCTCAAACCATTTCCCCAAAGAGTTTTGAAAACCTGGGACAATTTAAAGCAGGATTTGCTAAGGTGCTGTTGCGGAAATGCTGCTGTTCCGGCCGTATGGTCATCACAAATGCAAGCTGTAAGTATAATTTTGTTGCTAACATTTATTAACAATGTTAACACCCTGTATCTAGCATGTGTAGAAATGTGATGATTTAGTTTATTGGTAATATAGCTAATGTTATTTAATTTTCCTCACTGTGTTTCATTCGAATAAATAACCTGTGTTGTCATGTAAATCTAAAATTCACGCTGAATGTTTGTCCAGATCTTTGTCAAGTTGTTATTTTTTATTTCCGCAAGTTAGCTAACTGAAGCTGAGTAGAATCAATAGTTTGGTTGCTAAGCTGTAATGTTACCCACCTAAGTTGATCCCGTTTGCGTCAACAACAGAAGTAAAAGCAACTAACTTTATCATTTCAAATGATATCTAGTCAATCTGTTGGAAACAGTGAAGTGTATATACAATAGATTTATTTGCACCTTTTTATTTCAGAGTACATCACAAGAAGACAACACACGAAAGACGCAGCATGCCAAACAGATGCTCCAAGTGATCCGTTCTAATTGTTTTTACAAAACCAGTCTTAAGGTGCCGGTGTGTTCCAAACATGTGTAGCATTATTATGACTGGTTAGCATTTAGCAGAGCAGGTTTATACAAGTATGTTTACCATGATGAATGGGTACTTATCAATTATGAGGAGGTATCAGTTAGGAGGTATCAGTCCTAATTGCCTGTCATCAAAAAGGGGAAACAAATGTACATGTGTGTTCCCAAAGGCCAAACAAGTGAATACAGTGCCAACAATTTGTAAGTTTAAAAAATATATATTTTTAAATATCACGACATGGATACTACTTCCAAGGAAACCCCAGGACCAGCTCACAAAAGTCCTGTAGGCCAGGTGTCTGCATTGCCTGTGAAGAGAACAGGGAGGAAAAGCATACTTTTTTTTAATCCATTACATTTCAGAGTATAACACTGGATGATTGTGTAGAAAAAAAATAAAGTTTGCCATTTTGTGGTCTTGATCAAACCCTGTGTTTTTGTAATATGCTGAACCAATAATGAATGCGTATTGGTTAGAAACATTTTATTTATATTCTGTAACTGCAAACAATTGTATTAGATTGGCCTTACCTTTCCATCCCTCTTATTCTCAAACGGCCATGGTCAGCTCTGTAAATATTCATTGCAATTTTGAGGCACACTGCATCGAGGCACATCGGATCGATAAATCATACATTATCTCCTCAGGAACCTGCACTGTAAAAAATATCTGTGACAACAGTAAAAAGTACTGGTAATTTGCTGGCAGTACATTTCCCATTATTCTACAGCCATTTCCTCCAAGACATTAACAGAAAATACTTTATAAACACAGTCAATGTCTGTTACAAAGTAATATCAGATATGTGTGTTTACATCTGAGCATCTACATGGCAAAGAATGTAGGTAATTCCTAATTAGATTACATATTCAATGTTATGTTGCTTACAATGCTAAAACATGCTTAATACAACATTTTATTCAAGTAAATGACAACTTGCCTTTCTGAACTAGTCATTTCCATTCTATGGGCGACTGGTTGCTACATCAGATTCGTCCTCTGATTCAGGCTCAAACATATACGGTTCAACACCTAATGTCACCATGGTACCTTGATGGTTCAGTGTAATGCTGTTGGTCATTTTGCGTCTTTGCTCCATAGCTTCGCTCGTTGTTAACCATCCAATAAGCTTGCAGATCAGAAACCGCTCGTTTCATTCAGGGGCTAGTTCAAAGGGTTGCATTAGGGTGCATAGAACAGCACCTGGGCCATTTTCAGCCCAACCAATATTATGTACCCGATTCGGAGACCTTAAGGAACAGTGTGACATACCCTATAGAATCATTCTATCACCCCTTTAACTCTCTCTTATCCATTCAGTCAATAGCCCCCACCCTCGCAAATTTGTGTTACTATCTGGTATCATAGGGGTTTAATTTTCTCTTATTATTTACACTATGGCCCTACCCTTTCAAGACAGTCATATACAAAAGTTTAGGCACCCCTGACAATTTCCATGGTTTTCATTTATAAATAATTGAGTGTTTGGATCAGCAATTTCATTTTGATCTATCAAAAACTGAAGGACACAGTAATATTAATGTATTGAAATTAGGTTTATTGGATGAACAGAAAATGTGCAGTGTGCATCAAAATGAAATTAGACAGATGCACAAATTTGGGCACCCCAACAGAAATATCACATCAATATTTAGTTGAGCCTCTTTTAGCAGAAATAACAGCCTCAACACACTTACTAAAGCCTGTAATGAGTGTCTGGATTCTGACAGTATTTTGGACAATTCCTCCTTGCAAAACATCTCTAGTTCTGTTAGGTTTGATGGTTGCTGAGCATGGACAGCCTGCTTCAAATCACCCCACAGCCTGCTTCAAATTGGTGACTGATTCCTCTACATTCTCAATTATCTGCTGATATTGAGTGGAATCCATGCGACCCTCAAATTTAACAAGATTCCCAGTACTAGCACTGGCCACACAGCCCCACAGCATGATGGAACCTCCACCAAATTTTACTTTGGGTAGCAAATTTTTGTTTTGGAACGCTGTGTTCATTTGCCACCATGCATAACACAATGTTATGACTAAATAATCCATCTTTTTCATCAGTCCACAGCACCTTCTTCCAAAATGAAGCTGACTTGTCCAAATGTGCATTTGCATACCTGAAGGGACTCTGTTTGTGGCGTGTGTGCAGAAAAGGCTTCTTCTGCATCACTCTCCCATACAGCTTCTCCTTCTGCAAAGTGCGCTGAATTGTTGAACGATGCACAGTGACACTATCTGCAGCAAGATGATTTTGTAGGTTTTTGGAGGTGGTCTGTGGGCTGTTTTTGACCGTTCTTACCATTGTTCACCTTTGCCTCTTCGATATTTTACTTAACAATAACTGTGCTTGTTGTCTTCCATTTCCTCACTATGTTCCTCACTTTGGACACTGACAGCTTAAATCTCTGCGATAGCTTTTTGTAGCCTTCCACTAAACCATAATGTTTGTTTTCAGGTCATTTGAGAGTTGTTTTGAGGCCCCCATGTTGCCACTCTTCAGAGGAGAGTAAAAAAACAACTTTCAATTGGCCACCTTAAATACCTTTTCTCATGATTGGATGCACCTGTCTATGAAGTTCAAGGCTTAATGAGCTCACCAAACCAATTGTGTGTTCCAATTAATCAGTGCTAGGTAGTTACAGGTATTCAAATCAACAAAATGACAAGGGCGCCCAGATTTATACACCTGTCTAATTTCATTTTGATGCATATTGCACATTTTCTGTAAATCCAATGAACCTCATTTCACTACCAAAATATTACTGTGTCCTTCAGTAATTTGATAGATCAGAATTAAATTGCTGATCCAAACACCCAATTATTTATAAATGAAAATCATGAAAAATGTCAGGGGTGCCTAAACGTTTGCATACAACTGTAAATACACACTTACTGTATTCCATTTTATTTCTATTTGCCAGCGCGTTACTGTAGGATTTTATTTATTTGCAATTTGTATACAAAACGTTAGTATGGGAAAAGTTTCCCAGCATGCATTTGTTTACCATGAGGACGTATCTGAAAACACATTTGGAAAAAGAAAGCACACACAACTAATCGCAGTAAGCAATTACTCACCCATTCCAAAAAATTCCAGCTGTACCCCTGGATTTGATTTTGACCTCATTGTCTAGGTGCCCCACACTCTACCTTGGTGTGAGAGTCCTTAGCAGTGCACATGTTTACAGGTAGAACAAGATATTCTGCAAGCTGCTTCAGACAATCTTGATATGTGTTAGATGCTGGACAGCCAGTTACATCATCCTCAACCTAGACTTTAGCAGTCTCTGGGATTGCAGGCATGTCTGCTGCAGTAGTTGGATCTTGGTTGTTGTCTTCAGCATCGTGCACAGTGTCCTCTATGCTTATTTTAGGAAGGGCATCCAAACAAATCTGAGTTTCTAGAGCACCACCAGTCCTGTTGTAAAGCCAATAATTATGTGAGATCAAACACAAAACTAAGTAACTTCAGGACCATACTGTGTTGTACATACCGAACACATATACGTGGCATGTACTCTTCATTCACACGTCTTCATATTCTGTATCTACTACCTTCGTTTCATCTTCTTCTAATGATGATACAGAATTTGCCTCCTTATCAGAACACCAGTTGTCATCTTCCCAGTAAATACTAGGGAGGAAAGGACAAATTCAGAGAGAATATTCACACTAAATATAACATTTCAAAAGTCTCTTCAGTTATCTCAGCAACTTACGTAGAGTTTTGAATGTCGTTATCTTCATTTTCACTGATGATACCAACATTTAGATCCAGTGATGACATACTAAATACGTGAAGAAACGATTACATCACCACATATTTTTGACGAAAAAATTGCTGAACAGCTTTCTCTGGGTCGCAGAATGCATCGCTGTTGTCCAACACCTCAAATCCAGCTACATAGAAGTCATAATCTCAGCAAAAATGACAAAAACATAAACATCTATGACTAGCATATTTGTTAGTCATTCTCTAAAGGACACAACACACAAGTCTCACTGGTCAGAAAGAGACTTGGAGACAATAGTGGAAACGGGGGCTGCAGGTGGTCTTTTGAATCCCCGCATAGTTTTCCGGACAATTTCATCAGAATTACATTTGGGGAGTTAAAAAAACATACTATTGCAATCTATGTCTTGTCCTCTTTTGTTTTTTGTCATTCACTGTTTAGAACTACGCTGCTATACCTTGAAATATTTTACTAACCATAGATAAATCCCCAGAGGGTCTGTCTACAGTCCTTGAAAGAAATAGGCACAGTAGGTAACTGCATTTGTAGGTTGGCTGCATACTTCGAAGAAATTACATTGCTTCTATACTTTTTGGATACGTTGGCTAGCGGTACACATGTCTAATTCATGATATTAACAAATAACCATCCAAATGAAAAAAGCAAGATTACTAGCAGAAATAAAGCGACCAGTTGTCGCCATCGCTGGAATGCCATGCCAAAGTTTTCCCTGGTCTGATTGCGTGCTTCATCTAAAGCTTTTTTGTTCATAGCCGATTCGAAAAGTCTTCTTTTTTCCCCAGTTCTGAGTTGTACTGGGACTTTCTCTGCCATATTTCAGAATATCTTGACACATACTGCAGTTTCTTCTACTCCGTTAGGTATGAACGTACGTAGCTTCGTGAGATATGAGTGAGCCGGGGGCGCGCGCCTACTCTGGTAACTCCGGGCACGTCAGTTACCCTGCCAATCTGATCATTGTGCTGAAAAAACTTATTGGCTTGTTTTATAGTAGGCCTGTGCCTACTACAGACACTTTATTTTTTTCAGATGTTTCAAAGCGTTTATTTTTTGGGCTTTTATTAGTATATAAAGTCAGTTTAAATGAATTTGACAAAGTGTTTTGGAAAAGAGTTGCATACCCTAGCTTTAAGAAGGGTCAGTTTAAGTAGTGCTGGAACATGGTAACATCTTGGACAAGTCTGCGATTTGTAAAACACTAAATAAGATTTTTGTCCATTTGTCGGGATGCGTGTTGGCGGGAATTAGCTCATCGCCCACAGGAAGTGATGCGTTTGACATATTAAATCAAAAACTAAGACAATGTGAAAAAAGTAGGAAGTACATTGCAAATTATTATTTTTTGTGTGCGTTTAAAGTATATTATGCTAGCGAAACATTTTTTAATAATGATGGAGAAAAACAGTGAGAAAATAAATGTGTGGGGCATTGACAGTGCACTGATATCACGCAAATGTCAGTTGTTTTCTGTGAGGCTGAGGCAGAAGTATTCCCAGATCTTTGGAGTTACGTGGGTCAGCTTTAATGCTGCCAAAGTTAACCAGCAATTAAATCCAACAGTTTACTTACTTTTTCTACCCTGCACTGTGAATGTTCACTTAATGAAAATGTTTATGACCAATTTATTTAGAAATCCAGGTAATTCCAAAGACCTTTTGTTTTGCCACTGTATATTGGAGAATTCTTTCAAGCAGGTCTGGCACCAGGTTACCTCTGTCTATTAGAGAGCTTTTTCCAGGAATTAACTCTTGTTTCAATCTCCTGTCTGCATGCAGGACTACTGTGCAACCAAGTGGTCAACCCTGACAAAGCGGTTCGACAGCAAGCTCTTCTCTAAACAAGCAGACATCTCCAGGCTAAAGTACGAACCCAGCTCGATCAGCTGTTCACTACACTGTTATATTCCAAATGTTATAGTCATCTGTATAGATCTTTGTGCAAACAATGATGTCATACTGCATATGACAATGATTCTGAAAAGTGTCTTTTTGTAATGCATTTTACATCTTCCCCTGATCTTGTACCAGATTCAACCTGTATACTAATCTACAAGTCCTTGATTAGTTAATCCGATGTGGTAGTTTAGCTAAACTCTGTTAGTTCTCATGTTACGCTTAGAGGTTTGTGAATGTTGTTGCTCTATTCCTCATCTGATCTCTGATTCCGTGCCCCGCCCCTTTCCAGGTACCAATGTTTTAAATCAGCCTGGATGTTTGAGGTGCTGCACACGGGCTTCAGGTTTCCCAGAGACTACCCCAGCCTGAGGACTGCTCAGCTGGTCTATGACAAGGAGGTTCAGTGGACCCTGGGAGCCATACTGTTCAAGACACGCTTCTTGCCTCTCAGGTCAGTGGGGAGGGGTTTGTGTGTGCATGTGTAGAAAGGAACATTATACAGTTTGTCACAGGATAACACTTCCTGGTTAGAACACTGCCACATCTGTGTGCTCTGTGTATTACAGATGTACGTCGTCATTCATCCTTTAACGTGTGCTGATACTAACATGTGTCTGTGTGTGACCCAAGGGACCTACAGGCAGAGACGTTTAAACAGGCCCACTCCAACTGGCTGCGCTCGTCCTTCGTCTACAACCACTACCTCTTCCTGGCCTGCATCCTGGTGGTGCTACTGGCCATCTTGCTCTACATCCTTCGGCTACGCAGGATCCACCAGAGGGAACAGCGACAGGCTGAGGCCCTGGACCTCCTCTGGGTGGAGGAGGGGGAGGCGCTGCTGGCCTGATGGACTGGTCTAGGACCAGCTTGCCACCTTCTCGGGGATGTATGCTTTAACAGTATGAAAGGGGCACCGTTTTAGTATCAGTTCATCAGCCGGTGCAAAACGTTATGTTTAGGAGGCGCTTAGATTTTCTGAGTGAGCGTTTGAGGACCGCAATTGTTGCTCGTGCACAGATCTAGCACCAGTTCGCACAATGCACGACATGCAATCCTGACAATCCTGACAAAGGGAGAAGTGCATTTCCATCGTACTGTGAAGAGGATAATTTATGTTGCTGGAAGGTTCCGAAGTATGGGGGTGCTGGACACTCCCGTTTATAAATGTTGGGACCCCAGTTGAGATGTCGATGTTGACTTGACATCAGAAATGTAAGCACAGAAAATCTGTCAAAGGTACAAACTGCTATTTTATGATATGCAATTGTCTAGACCAGGGGTGTCCAAACCCTTCCATGGAGGGCCTAGTGTAGGCTGGTTTTTGTTTTTTCCCTTCAAATAGAGCCAAAATATCACCTAAACTTCCAGGTGAGGGAAGATCCTAACCAATTAGTGAGGTACTCCATCAGCCTTGTACAAGGTAAAAGCAAAAACCTGCATAAACTACACACTCCATAGAAGGGTTTAAACACCCCTGGTCTAGACTCTAGACCATGGGTGTCAAACTGGTTCCATGGAGAGCCTAGTGCAGAGTTCATCAACTCCGGTCCTTGTTGTGGAAATTTAAACATGGGGTGGAGCAATGGAACTGGACCGTTCTGTGGATGTGGTGGGCAGAGCGTTGCTTGGAAAGGGACCTTTTTGTTGTTGTTCAGTATGTTTGTAATGTTCCACAGAACAATTTATAGTGAATGGTTCTTAAAGGGAGTCATGATTGCTCCTGTTTGGTTGTTTTGATTAGTTGTGGTTTTAAGCAATATGTGATTTATTTAAAGGACAATAGAAACTTGTATAGGTGCACACCATATTGCATTGAGAAAAATGTTAAGGTTTGGCACCAATTTGTAACAAATTTTGTACTATGAATACACTGCGGTTTTATCGGTTTGTTTGAGAGTAATTCTGAAAGACTTGAAGACCAAGACATTCCATTAATAGTTGGTTCATTTGTTCATTTTACTGTTGAAAACTGTCTGCCATTTTTACATGCAAAAAGTGAACCTTTGAGTGAAGTTCTGTTACCAATGGTTAGGGCTAACATCAGGCTACCCTTTGAGGCTTTTTACGCTACTATAGATTTTGATACATTTCAGCCACATTTTCCGAATCCGTTTGAGCCGATGTCGGGAAGAGACACACAATTGTACTGTGTAAAAGATCCCACCTGGGGCTTTGCTAACAGCCCAGGAAAAATGTGTATTGAGGGGGAATTCTTCACGTGTAAGTTAAAAAGCTGGGCTGGTTTCTGAGTGAAGTACTCAGGCACCCAGCTCAAGATGGCTTGAATGACACACCAACAAATGTGCAATTGCGGTCTAGAGACGTCTGTATTTATACAACCCAGCAAAAAATATATTTTGACAACGTCACGTGCTGGTCAGTCACCCTTCCGTTAGCATATGACGTTGCCACAACCGGCTAAGTGAATCCCTCCAGAGGTTGCTATTACGTTGCCAACTGACGTTGTCATTGCGTCGCCAGTAGGTCGAGACAACGTTACGTCACAACCACGCTATGTAATTAATGTTGCCGATTTCTCATTGGATGACTTTCGGCAGTTTTGCAGTATTCATTCTGCAGTGGATTTATTAACCTCCATTTATACTATAGCAGTACCCGCCACTCCTGGTTCACAGCAGCAAAAATCATTGTGGATCTTGTTCAGAACTTCAGAATTGACAGTTTCTTTGTAGTTTCAACTTGCATTACTTTTCAAATCTTGATATTTCACTCAAACAATTGTAATAAATTGTAAATCTTTGTAATAACATCAAGTAATGTAAACACATGTTAAAACACATTGTAGAATAATTTAAAGAAAACTGAAGTGTTTTTTGCAAATTTTATTATACAGAATACACACTATAATTAAAAATGGGATAAAATGTAAAAACAAGCATCACTGGCATTTAATTTAAAGAGTTTTATGTAAAATAAATATTCAACTGTGTACAACATTAGACAACCTACAAAATCAATCTGTGTAAATTACTGATTTTGGGACCACCACTTCTGGGACCGCCACTTTTGGAGACCGACTGCACCTAGACGACAAACAATTTACCCATAAACTCAGTGAACAGGTCTTCAAGATTTAAAATCAACCAAGAAAGGAAGTGTTAACCATCTTGCAAGATTAACTATACCAAGTAACAGTGAAATTCTCACAAAAAGTTGTGTATATTTGTACCTATAGTTAACTGTGAGCTGGTGCATGTTTCTGAACATTTGTAAGTAGGTCCTCCACAGCCTTGTCTTCCAAACCAGCCTGGCTCCTCATGATATCCCCTGTTGTGTAGAATAAAAAATATAAATGTTTAGTAAAATTCTAGTGTAATTACGTTGTTTTACCAAAAACATTAATTGGAGGACTCATTTGAAATATAAATGAAAGCCTAAAGAAGAAAAGCATTTAATATTAATATTGGCTTCTAGACTAGTCCCTCACAACAGTAAGCTATATTTTATTTTAAACGAGGATCAATTGTAAAGCAGGAATTGTTTAGACAAGCATAAAGGCATTGTTTGTTCTGTGGAACATCCATATATTTATTACCAGAAGTATCTTTGATATTGAACTCACTTTTGATAATAAAAAAGATAATATTCAGCTCTACATAAAACAGAGCTTTATGTTTAACCGAATAACCCACCAATCTCTTTTTGTAGTCCGGATGCTCTTTCAGGTTTGCCTCCAAGACAGCAAGTTCATCTGTCCGGGCCGTATCAAGCTATTGGGGTCTCCAGACCCTGTCTGGCACCTCCCATCTGGTTTAACTGCCGGAGAATCTCCTCCTGGTTTGCTGCAAGCGCATCCTGACGTTGCATCATAACCCTAGGTGTTTCTGTTTCAGAAACAAAATGTTTCAAAGACATATTAAAATGAAGGTCAGAACTCTACGAAGTGGGAAGATAACACATTGCAGTTATTAAATGACTGAAATTTCCCCACAATAACAATCAACATACCTTGTATTAATGCAACCGATTGGAACATGGCTGTTGATGTGCATTTCAATAAATTTAGTAATGAATTAACTCTTGAGTCCCAGTGTAGAAAAAGCAAAGGCTTTATTCTTAAAGCCGAGGGTTATCATGCGAAAATCTCTCGAACAAAGGCCTGCGCACAACCTTATGGATCAAGATGAGATCATCACAAGAACTTAATACTGATTTCCTATTGGCTTAAAAAAGGATAGCATTTAGTTTGTTGTCTTAGCCTCTAATGAGATTCAATCTATCGGTTCCAGGGCGTCGGTTACTCTGGGTTTTCTATATGTTAATTCTCTCGGCCTTACCTCCTACTGAGACAAAAGGCCTCAGACAACACCTGGCTGTATTTTGGCCATCCTGTATTCTTAATCTAAATCAACACTGCCTGTTCCCTTCCTCATAAGGAACAGTGTACATTTTACAGTGAACCCAGTTCTTCAATACTGTATAAGTCACTGTTCCCAACACTGTATAACTTATAATAGTAGTCAGAAGGTTGCCAGTTCGATTCCCGACTGAGCCAAATGTCGTTGTGTCCTTGGGCAAGACACTTTACCCTAATTGCTCCCAGGTCGTTGCTGTAAATAAGAAGCTGTTCTTAGTCAACTTACCTGGTTAAGGTTAATAAAGGTTAAATTAAATATAATAACGTATAATCTTTTGCTGCATAGTTCACACGATTCATGGCTTCTAGAAAATACTGAACAACATGGGCTTCTCATTTCATTTGCATATTTCTTCAACTTACTTTTTGATTATTGCTCTGTTAATTACCATAACAAGGAGAATCTTCTGTACATCCTCCCTTTGTGACATAAAAGTCACACATAAGTAAATTAAGAACTCAATAGCACAGAAGCAATTTTTTAAACCATGGATAAATCATATTTATTCAGTAACCAATGACAAGGCTCCTCATCCATTACAGAGGTACTAATACTTAAATCATGTGTTGTATGAACAGGCATTCCACCGGTATATTCAAAAACCTCCGCTTGAAGTAGTTCACCCAACAGATTAATATTCCAGTGTGATTTTTGTGTAAGCAATTTAAGTCATTGTTGCATAAATCCTTTAAATCCAATCTCAACATTGTCCGTTCATTTCTACCCAGGATTGACCCTTGACCTTTTTAGTCAAGTGTGTTTACTCTCCTAGAAACTTACTCTCTATTTGTCAGTAAATTCTCACAATTTTAACTTTTCAGTTACTGCATCATATAGAAAAATCTAAACCAATGCATGTTACTTTCTATCCTAAAGTTCAACAAGAGGCAAACCCTTATTACCTTACCTATAGCACTGGCAATATTTCTATGTCCACCTGTTCTTCCCCATCTCAACAATTTTGTCAATTTTTATCCCTTTTTTAAGTTAATCTTGAGCTCCCATGGCCCATCTTATCTCTGTGTCTTTTATCCATGTACCATACAGTTTTCGTTGTCTTCAGGTTCTTCTGTTCTGCTTTTTCGTGCAGGGCTGTGTCTCAATGTGAAGGCTGCACCCTTCGAAAGCCGCATTTGAAGTCCAATTGCGTCACAGCAGTGCTACGTAGGCTGTCTCAAATCAAACTCTACACCCTTCGAAGGCCGCCCCAGTTTGGAATTTCATTAAAATACGACGCCAAATGCACCCTTCGTTTCTCGGGCAAATGAAGGATAAAAAATGGAGACTTTGCATACCCTTCCCAAGAATTCATAGCACGCCGGTGGCGACGCAATTATATTCAAAGAGAATAGCGGGTATTAATAATGTGGTGGCCGAGGAATTCACCAATACATGTACGTTTCTTTGTTTTTTTATGTTTTTATTTTTATGCTTCAACTGTGTGAAAACAAAACAGGGTTAAAACCATGAATGTATTAAGAGAACTGGATGGCGCCTTCGGCACGAAGCCCCGTTCCTTCCAATGAAATGTGCTCAAAAGTGCATGATGCAAACATGGAGCCCCAAAATACCTGGATCTTCCGCGTTGTGCGGCCCAACGGACATGCGCACTTGCAATAGTTTGTTTGCGTTGTCGTAGCAACCGGTAGCAATGGCCCAATGGACATGCACACTAGTAACAGTTTGTGGTTGTAGCAACACTGCGCGTTCATCATGCCTAGTTTAATAACTCTGGATTAGTTTAAAAGAATTATCCGCTGAAATATAGAAGTTTCTTTCACCATCAAAGTCTATGGGAAAAATGATTTGGTTCCATGGTTGGCCGCTAAGCCCAAGGTTGCTTCAACTTCCGTGTCTAAGCCTACCCCCTTGGTTAAAACTTGTCAACCCATTGGACCCTCTTGCTTTGCCTTTTCCTGGAGCTGAAGCAGAGCTGATGCAAAGCAGTTTTCTATTATATATAATTTCACTGTGTGGGGAATTAACAAATTGGTGCCCCCTGCAGCTACCCTGGAAATCCAGAGTTCTCGCCAGAGCATAATTTGAATTTGCTCAGCGAGTCACTCTGGCATTCAGTAATGATGCTCATTAACTATGCCCTTGTCACCGAGCTGCACCAATCACATTGGTATATCTGATAATAGGCAGGCCAGAGTCAATCTAAACAGATGGAAGACAGCGCTGCAATGTCGGAAGTCATTGGTAAACTACGGATGAACACAAGTTGTTTGAAAGGGCTTTGGCCTTTACAATGAACAAGTTCGACTTGGCTTTTATCTAAAAGAGGAACAGAAGACGGTGCTTAAATCGTTCCTTTGCAAGAAGGGCGTTTTTGCTGTTTTGCCGACTGGATACGGCAAGTTTAATCTACCAGTTAGCTCCGTTGGTAGCTAAACATATGGGGCTTAGCGAAAACCCACTGGTGATTGGTCGTAGTGTTATCCAATTGCATGCAGTAAGATTTTCAAATGTATACTTGGTGCTGCCCCTCGAGTTGGTCCATTTTCAGTACTCGATGCCAGACCCTTAATCTTTCGGATTTGGGTCTGGATTTCCAGGCTACCCTGAGCTGCAGGCGCCCCTGCTGTACAGAAGCTGTGTTAGAAGGGGAAAGGGGAGGGGGCACAGGGGAGAGTTAACCTCTGGGTCTCCCAAATGGAAAGGACTAGGGGGGAACGGGGGATGTACGGTATAGAGCATTACTCTAATGGCATTAGTGGGCTAATGTCAGTCACACATCGACTTTCTAAGTAACACACATTTCATTCATAATATTGTAAAGACAGGCCTATAGTTCCTGCACATTTTTGTTTTTCCTGACTTGTGTGAAATGGCTAATAAAAATAAGTCATGCAAAATTATTTGGTCACCAAGGTGAATTGGTTTAGTCTAGATGTCTGGTCATGAGTGACAGTGTTGGGGGAATCATAGGAAATCTGTAGATTTTCGAGTGCCAAATAAACACAGATTGACAGGAAAAGGTCAAAGCCATCAGGTGCCCAATTTAGAAAAAAGAAAAGAATAGGAGAAACAAGCAAAAGATAAAGGTATGCAAATATGTAGGGGCGTTTCTAGGCATAGGCAACCTAAGCGGTCGCCTAGGGCTTTTGAAATCTATCTCATCAGCTACACAAGATTCTGCTCGAATAGTCTCAGTGCCTCAGGATGAGGAGCTGCCATCTATCTCATCAGCTATATAGGAGTCAGCTGGAATAGTCTCAGTGCTTCAGGATGAGGAGCTACCATCTATCTCATCAGATACACAGGACTCTGCTGGAATAGTCTCAGTGCTTCAGGATGAGGAGCTGCCATCTATCTCATCAGCTATATAGGACTCAGCTGGAATAGTCTCAGTGCTTCAGGATGAGGAGCTGCCATCTATTTAATCAGATACACAGGACTCTGCTGGAATAGTCTCAGTGCTTCAGGATGAAGAGCTGCCATCTATCTCATCAGCTATATATGACTCAGCTGGGATAGTCTCAGTGCTTCAGGATGAAGAGCTGCCATCTATCTCATCAGCTATATAGGAGTCTGCTGGAATGGTCTTGACCCTTCAGGATGAGATACCATCTGTCCTCAGCTACACATACAGTATGTCTCCACAAATATCTAATATTGAGGATGAAGACCTCTGCCTTCTCCCAAGCATGAGGCTTCAGGTGGGCTTTTGCATTTGTGTTTGTGTGGAGGGGGCATGCCTAGGCTACAAGACAACTGGAAAACTGCAATTTAATGTAATTTTAATATTTCTGTTAATTTCTGAGTAGGCCTATGTGTTATGTTCCCCTGCTGAACCCCCACTGAGCCTCACTGAGGATGAGCATCTGTTAACCAACCCTGCTACCTGGCCCTCACATCTGACTGACAGGATTCGGACTAAGCTGGTTCACAGAGGACAAAGTAAGGGGGGGGGGCGCTCAAAGGGGTCTCGCCCAGGGTGTAATTCAATGTAGAACCACCACTGCACAGCTGAGTGATAGATGTGTTATAAAAGGACTGTCAATGTTAGTTAACGGACAGCTCCTCATCCTTGTACTGTAAATAACAATTAAGTAATATCCTCCAGTCCAATTAACTCTCTATAATAAATAATGTCTCTTAACATGCTGCATTAATGTACTTGATCCTTTGATGTATATCATAACAGCAGTCAAATCTTCTGTAACATGTATCGTCTGTGATTTCACCGTAATTTTAACATTTTTTTAAACCAATATGGTGAAAATACCAACCATCTTTCATTTTTTGGTGTTGTAACAACGATGTTAACAGGAAATTGGTAGGTAATGCAGCGGCATTTCCACAGCTCCTAAAGAAGGAACAACAAATCAGCTACAGCCACTTTGCCATTGCTAAACTGGTCCCAGCTGGGCATTGTGAAATGTGGGGCAGAACAATATTGCATCCACAATGTTTCCCTATTCTCTATATAGTGCATTGCCTTCAATCAGGCTCATGTGCCCTCAGATACATCACAGAGAAAGGAAATGTAAAAGAAATCTGTCCTAAATAAATCTATTTTATTTGGGCTACAAAAAAATGTCCCATTGTGTTTTTCCCTCTTTAGTTACTTTGGTTTGGTAATGGTGTGTTTAGGTTCAGTGTCATATTCATTAGGACACATCTAGTCATACACCAGCCACTTATACTTGCCTCCAATTATCACTTGTATTGTATTCGTTAAGAAACAGCTGGAATATATCTGGTTTAGCAGGTCTTAGTAATGTATGTGAATGTGCCCCAACATGAAGCAATGAGGGCAGTTGTTTTCAGTGTATGATTATTATTATTCTTTTCCATGCAGGTACAAGACATGGTTGATGTGTGTTAATGTACACTTGTTTACTTTATTTCAGGATGAAGGCATCAGTTAAGACATTAGTGTTACACTATCAGGTTGCTAGCCATATACGAAAGGAAAGGAGAAACCCAAGGTTCCTGCACATTGGCATTTGATATAAATAAGCATGTGAGTTCAGATAAAAGTAACATAAAAGAAACACAATACAAACTTATTTTCTTAAAAATATACTTTACTACAACAGCTGCATATAAATATTAAAATATACATTATAATTGTGTACAATACGCTCACACAAAACAAAATTAGGCTTCTATTTGTACGGCACTTTGTTTTTTTGTTTGTTATTGTTTATTTTCATGACTTATTTCTATTTTGTTTCATTATGGACACTGAGAAAAGCAGTTATGTATATAATGTTAGATAAAATGTGTGGATGGATAGTTTGCCAGTTAAAAGGAGTTATTGTACTACTGTTATTGTAGGTTAAAGAAAACTGAGGGTGGGGATCTGTACATGACCGGAATGTATCCTGTTTAAAGTCCAAAACGAGTTCCAAAAGAGCTCCTTGTTACAGAATCTTTATTGTAGATCATTGTAGATAAAATGTTCGTTCCTCTTGACTTTGCTCTGTTACAAAATTGGTTTGGTGTCAGTTAACTTCGTCTGTATCTATGACAGCCCTGTCTGGGTTTTAGGGTGACAAACCTCGGAGACTCTTTGAAACACGAGATGGCCATAAGTGTCTGGAATGAACGTGTGTGAGAAGAGAGATTCTGGAGTCCAGGGAGAGTCAATGAGGGGTCACTGTGGTCCCACTCAGGTCATCTTACACCAGAACCTATTCAGGCCTTACACAGTACACACAGCCCATCTTATCAAATATATACACAGACAGCTGAGGAATTCACCCCTCTTCATTCATTTTAACAATTTACCGGCAACACTTTTGACCAATGAATGAAGAGAATAGTGTTCTCTGTCCACAAAGAGCAGCTAGTTTAGAACGGTAGCTTATGTTCTTCCTCGTATGCACATGTTAAAATTAGGCCACTTAGTTTTGTTTTCAACCTCGTTATAACATGCTACAGTAAATAAGCTTAGAATTGACATCCTACAAATCTGTAATACGCAATACAGTGCTCAATGTTGTTGAACCGTTTGAGACAGTCGAAACTGGCATCAGCCCTTCAGTCGCAGGCTCAAAGGCATTCCAAAACTCTGGATTTCAAAAGGCAGGAATGATCATTTTTCTCTGGGATTGACTAGCTCTCCTTTTCTCTGACGATGCCAAATCGGAAAATGATATCAAGAGGTGCCAGATGGATCTGTTTGACCCAGACGACAGTGCTGTCGGACAGGCTAATGGCAGCCTCAGATGTGGCACCCTTTGCTCCTAAATAGGGCACTACTTGAACAGAAATCTATGAGAAACATTTCTGGGCCCTGGTCCAACGAGGCACACTATTTACAGAATAGGGGGGCCATTTGTAACACAATCTGTGAATTGTTATCAGCCAGCTGGCCCGCTTCTTGTTTTGCCAGGTGGCCCATCAGGCTGAAGGGGGAGATCAAACTTAAATATTTTCCCCTGGCACCATCTCTTCCAGGTACACATTAACTGTAGCGTCCTGCCAAGCAGTGAGTGGGTGGAAGGCAGGCCGAGCAGAGAGAGAGCACGGTCTGCCAGGACCTGGACACCCCTCCCCCTTGATTAAACACTAATGGGTAAAAATATAGCCTGTAGTTGAAAACCTTTACAGTTTGTTACATTTTACATTCCTTTCTACAGTTCAGTTGTTGACACAGATGAAGTCGACTTCTGCCAGCGAAGAGCTTGTGTGAAGGATCTGGCAGTGTTCTGCCTTGGTCGGCAGACGCCTCAGAGTAGGGAATGCATTTCACACTATAGAGCATTAACACTCACTGACTAGGCGTCATTTTACCCAAGGTTGCCTTTCATTGTCTGGTACTAATCAACAGACAAATCTGCTAGAAGAATTCCACGAGAACCATTACAACCAGTTTCAGTTAATCATTGTTGTAACTAAGTTAAATATAATGAACACTATCTCCCCACATCATCACTCTGTAATTAATGATGCAATAGTATGCAGCAGTTTTCCACTAGAATAAATCTATACATAGTTATTCTGGAGGTTTATATATTATATATATTTTAAACCATCCTGAACCTAAATTACAGCAGGTCTTTTGGATAACCTAGTCAAAATCGGTAGTGGCAAAACAAACTGAAGCTGTATTGTTTCAGTGTGATTTCTAATATTCCGGGAATATATATTTGTTTGAAATCTTAAATTTTTTTAATGCGTTCCAATGTTTTACGGTGTGTTAAGATATGGCAAGTCTGTTGGACTGTGTTTAAAGCATATGTATTCCAACAGTAGCTTGGGTATTCATTTTTACCCCTCAGCTTTGTAGGATCGCCAAACCGGCAGCCGCCAGTGATCCTGCTGGTTTTAAAAAGCTCTTCTGGGGGACACAGATTCCATAGATGAGAATGGAACATTTTTATGGAACATCAGCACAGGTTTCTCAAGGTTAACTCTCAAAACAGTATTGCTTAACATCACCGTGGTCCCACGCTTTTTCTCATCAGTTTTCCCTCACTGAAGAGGCGGGGCTAAAACTGGCCTGCCTTCAATTTCATGCGTGATTCCATCTGTTGCGTTTATTTTTTTGGTTGCTTTGTCTGAGTTAGTCTTAGGTTAATATCCCCATTGGTTGCCAGGTTATTTTCTCAGGCTTACGGTAGATGTGGCTTACAGCTCTAGGCACTTGAGAAAGGATTTTTCAAATCCAACGTCGCATATTCAACGCTAACACAATGTTTCTCTTCTACGTTCTCAGAATGTTGCTTAACTATACTTAGCACATATTGTGCATGGAAAACTTAGCCGTGTTGTTGGTCAGGTGCATTCTACCACAGCCTCGTCCGTATACTATAGAGCCCTGGTAGAGCCCTGTATACTACAGGATCCTGCACCAGACACATTCACCTGAACAAACCCAGAAAAAAAATTCTATTGTTGAATACCTAAATACAACAAATAACTTATTAATCAATATTCATGTTTTAAAAGGTGCAGATAAAAAATTTTTAAAGGGGGAACCAAGTAGTCTTTAGAAGGTGTTTGGTTTTTACCCACCGCAGTGCAAATAGGTTTCATGTAACTGGTGCAGCTGGTCTGCATGTGCCTGGAATGACCAACCACACTATCCACTCTGCATTATGGTCAAACGTCTAAAATTCCACTTTTGACCTGGCCAAGAAAAGCAGAAACTTACAAGTTACAATGATTGTGTGGGGAAATAACTTTCTAACAAGTAGCATAGATGTCATTACTACTTGTCTCATTGTGGCGTCTGAGCATACAGGAAACACTACTGAGGGATTCTGATGTTTGAAGGTTTTCTCCTGGTACAGAGAATTCCAACTGCTTTTGCTGATACCCGACTAAAACTTGGTCATAAATCCTATGATCATGACTACAACCATTTCATCAATAAAGCAGGTCTTACCAAGGTGCCTAAACAAAATGGTGGAATCCCTCAATAGTGATGTTTATGTTAAGACAGCCTTTTGTCCACTAGAGGCCTCTATCCTACTCTATGTACAAAACCATTCCCGCCGTGGACGTGTGGTTACATGGAAAAAATAAAAAACAGAATACAACATATTACATTGACAAAATAATCAAAGACTTCACAACAGTTTCTGACTCATGGGAAAGGAAGGTGCACTACAGATTCACATTAGGTCTCAAGAAAAGCGGAAGGGGCGGAGAAGGCATTTGGGACAGATGTGTTTTTGTTGTTTGTTTACACTCTGGATTTAAACACGTGAACACCAGAACAGCATTATGCTGCAGAGCTAAAGGCAGAATGATAGGAGCTTTCAGATACGTCCATAGAGATTGGCAACTGGAAATAAAATGTGCCGTCTATTCATCTCTATGGTGACAGCCTGTATGTATATGATCTTTACCAAATGATTCCGTCTGGTTAAAGGGTAGGTAGCATTTAACAACACCACATGTGGAATTACAGTAGTATACACAACATTTCCACTGCAATGTACCAACTCACATTAAACTTATTCTGTTGTTGTGATTTTTCTCCACTCTCAGTTAGTCATGCCAAATTTCCCTCTAACTCTACTACTGCAACAGCTCTGCAACTCCTTGGACAGATGTGAGCGCCCCTCGCCATCCCGCATTGTTCATCCAACCACATGTCCCCGAGGTTCGCACTGGTCATCTAACGCGGAAGCCTTTAGTCAGATCATGAATGGGATGATTTCGTTCACCGACTATACTTCTGCGGCTGAATATACAGGTGCCCGATCTGAACACGAGGTCAAGAACTGTTATATTCCAAATCGAAATGTAGTTAATTCCAATTATACAGTGGGGCCATTCCAAAAGTAATACTTCACAATAATCCAGAAGGCTAACATTCGGCAGCTAATAATGCTATATTAACATGCAACTCAATAGTTTCTGCATATTAAATTGGCAGTGGTGCATTGTGGGTTTTACCAAATATATACAAATATATAAAAAAATCCCAAACAAAGCAAACATTTTGGATTCATAGATAACCAAATTAGGAATAAGCTTAGTTACAAAATAGTTGACTGCACTGTGTTTAAATTAAAATATAATGCTACCTATCCTTCAACTGTTACTATTGGATTCATAATTTGATTGTTGAATCACATGAATAGGCCTTAATACTGGTAATAAAATACATCCTATCATACAGGATGTGCAAAAGTAAACAGGAATAGTATCAATGTTTTTTTCAATAATCAATTCATAATTAAAAAGAGAAGACAATATTATACAATGAATTTGCCAGTGTAACAAGACTGAAGGTTGGGCAATAACCAATCACAAAAGGCTTCCTTTCAGCAGTTCAAGTCATCTTTGGTTGTTTTGATTGAAGGTGCATATATGATTGCTACTTATATAACTTAATCCTGCAATGAAAGCTCCACAAATCCCAGTATCTGCCTCAGTGAGTCTGGTGTGTGTGTTGTTTACCAAGTCAGATCTTCTTTTAGCAGACATGCATTTCAAGGTTATATTCATTAGTGCTAGCAAAATAAAATGGTTTAAACAAATTTATAACAAAAAGATCAGATCTTTAGCCCCACACACCAATCAGTGCTCATTTCCTGTGGTAGCACCAAGAACGTTGCTTGCTGTAAACTCCTCCCACTGACCTGTACTAGTAAAGTCGAGTTCAGGAAGATCAAACGTACCAAATGTTGCCAATAGACGTGTCACACAGAGCTGACCCCTTCAGTCTATTTCTATCTCAACTTTCCAGTAACGTAGCGCCTGACTAAACATTAGCCTTATTAACCTCCAGCCCCCCCCTCCATCCTGCTCCTACACTGACACCAGGCCAACTACTCTACTCATCTACAAACAGTGCAATGTCTATTAATGTCAGGCACAGTGGGATCCAAAATCAGTTCACAGAAGAGACAGAAAACCAACCACACAAACATCCACACACAACCGTAGATAAATTGACACACTCACGCAACCCTATAAACAGACACACAGGTAGGCAGGCAGCAGCAGCAAGATTGTGTTGGCGGGTCGCCTTGAACATGAGGAGACTGTGTTAGTCTGGGGGTCTCCTCCGCCTCTTGGAAAGATGACACATAGTGGGCAGTAGGGGCCAATAGGGGGTCGGTTGGTGCCTCTCATGGATGTTGGTGGAACAGGCGTATTTTAGGCAGCCATCTCCTCTCCTTGGCGGGTTGGGCTCATCTGTTTGGCCCCAGCCTTTGTTTGTCCCCCACTCACCTCCAGGATTTTCTGTACAAACTCTTTGGTCCGTCCGGCCACCAGGGGACCTGTCCCAAGATGCACAGAATTTAAAACACAATTAAATGTCATTTCATAAACAAATTAAATTTAGAATAAACAGAGACACGGTCACCCTCATCTCCCTCACCACTGGACTCCTTCAGTATATCCTCCAGGCGTCGTGTCATCCCTCGTTCATCGCTGTCTGGCTCCTCCCCACTGCCCTCTACTCGCAGGCGAATCACCTCCTTTATCCGCAGCAACGCCCCCAATAGATTCTCTACACACAAACAGTGTTAACATACGTTTGTATATAGTATCATAACGTTATGCAATTTCTGTTCACTTGTGAGGACGTTTTCGGGGAGTAACTACCGTGCTCGAAACAAGGGAACACTCAAATCACACATCGGGTCTCGATGAGTGAAACATATTAAAGATCAAAATCTTTACTGTACATTGTGTAATTCGTTGAGAACAAAATGACAACAACGGTTAATGGAAACCAAATCATATCAACTGATTGAGGGCGCGATTCAAACCCACAATGGAAATCAAAGTAAACAATTTAAATCGCAGGCTGGTCCAACATGCATGCATTTCATCACAGCAACTCAGAATGTGACTCAGTAGTTTATGGCTCGCACGTGCTTGTATGCACAACATCTGGGCATGCTCCTGATGAGATGGTGGATGGTGTCCTTAGGGATCTCCTCCCAGACCTAGAACAGGGCATCAGTGGAGGCGTCAGCTCCTGGAGAGTCTGTGGCACTAGTTGGTATTGTCGAATGCACTGATACTTAACATCCAAGTTTCTCAATTGGATTCAGGTCCGGGGATCGTGAGGGCCAGTCAATGGCATTAATGTCTTCGTCATCCAGGAACTGCCTACTTATTCTGGCCAACAAGGCTGGGCATTGTCCTGCACCAGGAGGAACCCAGGGCCCACTGCACCAGCGTAAGGTCTGACGAGGGGTCTGAGGGTTTCATCCCCGTACCTAACAGAGGTCAGGGTACCAGTGGCTAACACGTGGAGGTCTTATGCGACCTCTTCAGACCATCACTGACCCACCGCCAAACCTGTCATGCTGGATGATGTTGCAGGAAGCAGAGCGTTTACCACAGCATCTCCAGATTCATGCTCAGTGTGAACCTGCTCATATGTGAAGAGAATGGGACGCCAATTCTGGTCTTCTCTGGCAAATGCCAATCGAGCTCCAGGGTGCTGGGCTGTGAGCACAGGTCCCACTAGACGTTAGGCTCTCATGCCACCCTAAAGGAGACTGTCCCTGACAGTTAGGTCAGAAACATGAACACCAGTAGCCCACTAGAAGTCATTTTGTAGAGCTCTGGTAGTGCTTCTCCTGTTCCTCCTCACACCAAGGAGCAGATACCAGTCCTGCTGCTGTGTTGATGACCTTCTACAGACCTGTCCAGGTCTCCTCGTGTAAGTGCCTGTCTCAGGGTATCACCTCCATATTCTTGAGACTGTATAAGGAGACACAGCAAACATTCTTGCAACAGATTGTATGGATGTGCCATCCTGGAGAAGCTGGACTACCTGTGCATCCTGAATGGTCTGCAGGTACTGCCTCATGCTACCAGTGGTGACAAGGATAGTACCAGTGGTGACAAGGATAGTACCAGTGGTGACAAGGATAGTACCAGTGGTGACAAGGATAGTACCAGTGGTGACAAGGATAGTACCAGTGGTGACAAGGATAGTACCAGTGGTGACAAGGATAGTACCAGTGGTGACAAG
>JACXGM010004542.1:8842-37684 GCA_016801145.1 Umbra pygmaea | reverse complement strand
CCAAATAAAGTCAATTTCCTAAATAGGCCTGTATCCATTGCGAACATATTTTATTATAGTTATAAAATGTCCATAAAATCATTGTTGTAGTGGCGGCGACTAGCGGCTTGAGCTCAAACAACGCTAAGAGAGAGCTTACGAATGGTCCAGACCAACCTTACGAAAGTGTGACTTACAGAAGATATACTTAGCGTACGAATGTTTCGGGAACCGTCCCATAAGGTTAAGAGAGAGGTTAAGGAATAGGTTAAGAACTACTTAGCGATAAGAACGTTTTGGGGAACCGGGCCCATGTCTTCCCAGTCCACACACCAATCCTCCTCTACATATTCTGACAAATAGAATGGGTCTGCATTCTCCTCGAGACCCCTCTCAATGTCGTTCTCCCAGCCACGTAGCTCTTCTCCATAGTAGTCCTCCTCCTCAGATTAGCACTGACCCAGTGTCTCAGACAGGGATCTCACCGTTTATTAGCCCAGCCACGTTGCTCCTCCCTGTCATCATATTCCTGCCCCAGAGAGTAGAGCTCCAGGTCATCTTGTGGGTACTGCATTGTAAAGTCAGACCAGACATGCAGTGCTTTACCCGCATTCCCTTGTCGTTATACTGTAGGTCCCCAGCAAAAACTGGTTGGGAAAACCAAGGGGAATGAACCTTGCTTGAAGTACCTCAATGTGAGGGGGGCAGGGAGTACAGACCACAGATGACTGGATGTGAACCAAACATGCCGTAATGACCGCATCCATTTCATCGCTGTCTTATTCCGCTCCTCGCCAGCTTGGTAAGAGGCTCTGCCCTCGCACATGTAACTTCTTCGCTGTCTCATTTTCAGATGGTCGTTCATTCTGTAATGATATGTCAGGGTTCAGGGAACAGGCGGATAATTTTTTTTTAATCCGAAACACTTCAAAATGAAAATGACTATGAGTCCAAACATGAACATACTGTATATCTTTGGATACAGCACTAATTAATGAAAATAAGACCAGCTGTGGATATTTGACAGACAAGGCAGGCGCTGTATTGGATAGTGAAGATAATATTATTGAGTTCTGGTAAAACAGAACACGTGACACTGAGTCATTGGGGCTGGAGCCACGGACTACAACCTTTTAAAAGTGACAAGCGGAATTTTCCTTCATTTTTTTGCCATATGAGATGCAACTGGAAGTTAAAAACAGAAAAAAAACACAGCTAGCTCGTCAAAATCCAGTTTGAGCTTATACCGATACTACTGTACATCTGCTCAAGGTTTAGAAGCAATAGCTACATACCAAATTAATAAATTGCCAGCACATTGCTTCCATTTTCCAGCTAGTTATTTCATATCTAACTTACCAGGTAGGATAATCTTGTACTATTGTACTAGTGTACTATTCCCAGTATTAAGGTGTCACACAATTGATGGTATTGTGGTTGTTGGAGAGATTGGAGACCAAAATGCAGGGAGGAGTGTTTGAGATGTTTAATTAACACTTTAATGAGACATTAACATGGTCTGCTGCAGTTGCTGTACAACACGTGTATGGAATCTGCGCAACGAATATCTATTCAGCTTACTATGCTTTGACACGGCATAGACGCGAATGCTAAATACACTGAGCGTACACCTGACTCACAATAGAGTATACACTACCTATGACACCTAGTGGTGAAGACACATTAGTAATGCAAACTTACAATGTCTGTTAGCTCCATAAAAGATACCACACTCTAGTCGATCCTCACGTTAATCCATTCAACAGTAAACAGAGGTACAATCCACAATAAAGCGCATCACCTACTGGGGCAGCTAAGCCTATATGGCTTGCCTGATTACGAACCAACAACAGGTGAGGCTAATCACCTACTCACTCTTTTTGTGCATAATGATTGTCTACCTGGCTATACATACTTGTGCCCAGAAGGTGATGCGCCAAACTCAAATAAATACAAAACAACTCACAATATACTGTAACTAAAACATATATCCTGCCATGACACATAAAGGTCCTTATATATCGTAACACAAGGTCTGTCTGGTGCATGGGTTGTATTTATCCATTTTATGTGGAAACGGTTTGGTAGAAATTGTAGCAACAGTGAGCAAAGGTGCTGAATTTGTGTTGCGCACTTACCCAGATGATGCGTGCATAAAAGTTTGTGTTTTACTGCTGATGTAGTTTGCTAGCTAGCTGGTGAATTTGTTAGTCTGATATATTTTACATTTCCTGGAGTCATCAGAGTAGCAGTCACTCACTTACTATAGGTATTTGTTCAGCTTGGAGGTGTTGCCTCCCTTGCACTGTAAAGCTTTGTAATACTTTTAGTACAAAAGTTTACTAGTGTGGTGTCTATCGGCATTCCCTCATCATTATCTCTGTAAGCTTCTGAGCAGAACCAGAAAATATGAACATATCACGCCAGTCCTCAGGTCTTTACACTGGCTCCCAGTCACATTTAGGATAGACTTTAGAGTATTATTACTTATACCTAAATCACTCAATGGCCTAGGACCTCAATACATTGCAGATATGCTCATTGAATATAAACCCAACAGATCACTCAGATCATTAGGATTACATCAGCTAGAAATACCTAGGATTCACTCAAAACGCGGAGAATCTGCTTTTAGCTACTATGCCAGCCGCAGCTGGAACCAGCTCCCAGAGGAGATCAGATGTGCTCCAACAGTAGTCACCGTTAAATCCAGACTCAAAACACATCTGATCTCACACTGTGCTAAGTCCGAACTGATTGCACTATATTTTATATGGTTTGTTCAGTCTCTTTTATTTCTTAACTGTACTTTTTTAATTTTATCTTTAATCTGGTTAAAATCTTTATGTTTTCCTGTTCATGTAAAGCACCTTGAATTGCCATTGTGTATGAAATGTGCTATATAAATAAACTTGCCTTGCCTTGCCTAAGCAATGTCATGCCAAAGGTTGTTGAGCCAGTTGTGTTTATAAATTTCAGGCATTGAGGTCATTGTTGGATTGTGTCAAGTGTTGTCTACAAGTTGCGCTCTTGGTGGTGCTGTTGTGTTGTTGTTGTCAGAGCCGTATAAGAGTTTGGCCAACTTCATGGGCGCCATATTGGAGACCATCGTCAGATGACTCTACAGTGTAACCCTATGAGGCGAATATGCTATCTTGAAATAAATAGCTTATTTTCTCTATAAACAGGCACATACATGTTATTATCTACGTTTGTCAATATGTAAAAGGCCCTTATGGAAATATTCCAGTGTAAATTTACCTTCTATATGATAAATGGGCCTCTAAAAAATGCTCATTGTAGTAAGTGACCACGTCGCCTAATAAGTTTGTGAGCAGTATTTACCTTTTTCTCTTCAGTCTCCCGAGTCCTGATGCAACCTTTCATATTTCTTCCATCGCCGAGGACAGGTTAAACTTACTTGATGGCGAAACTGTAACTAGTGCTACATTGTAACGTACTGCATTGTTGGGCTATTAATATTATTAACAGACATCAATTAACCTTTCCCATATTGTAGCCAAAAAAAAACATTAATTTCACATTCAGCTCCCACACTTTTCGCCTTTTTGGTTCACAGGGGAACTTGTGAATTTTATTGTCGCTTCCCGGTCTTCCACTGCAGCCAAATGCGCAAAGAGTTGGGCATTATTTCAGTGATTTATGTAATTTTTTTATAATTTATTAAAATTTTTCACTACTCCCTGCTCTATGTCAATGGGAATCAAATGAATGTTGGTATCCAACATGGAGTCCACGAAACACGTGACCACCTCGGGAACCAATCGCATAACGGGATAGCTCAGAACACTTGATTCCCTAGTTGGCCATACTCTCTCTATATGGCTCTGGTTGTTGTAAGGTGAAATCATGCTTGTCGTTAGTAGCATTGCTTACGTTACGTACACACTATTTGCGAAAAATTTGCCTATCCCTGCTAGATTTGCCCAAAGTGGCTCACTTATGGGAGTGGTGGTGGGTGTGCTGGCTGACACAACGTGTTGCTAGCTAATTACAATGGTAGTTAGCTCGCTAGCAACCTAGCCAGCCACTAGTCAGCTTATACTGATGTTATAATTAATACAAGTGAAAACCAGAACCACAAACTATCTCGGCCACCTGCCTTCATGCTGGACTTTTGTTTTATTTACATCCCTTTCAGCAAATAGTGTAAGCAAATGGGTATGATTAGTTTCTCTATTTCTCCTTCCATTAGTTAATGGAATGGATGTGTTCAAATGGAGGACTTGATACACCCACCTATACAAAGTGCCATGATTAGTCAGTCCAAAGCAATTGCCGCAAGTAATTTGCATAAAGTTGGGAAATTTGAACTTTTCATTTGCCCCTCATGCCCAGCCAGGGCTGCCCATAAGGGGGGGAAAAGGGGAAAGCTTTCTGGGGCCCAGCCGAGAACGGGGGGCCATGGAGGCCAGCAATATGTCAAAAGTGAACCGGCGGCGGCCCATTTACTGGACAATTTCAGGGGCCCAGACATTTCTGTTGGCGATCGACTTTCCTTTTGTATACTGTCACTGCGACTCGCTCACTTCGCTTTCCGTAATTGAAATGAATTGAGCCATTGCACACATTCCGAATAGTGTGAACTTTATTAGATTGTACCAAGTCAGCTGAATCACGATTGGGTGTGCCATCCAAAAAAACATGCTGGATCAAAGCCAGATTTTCACACAAGGATTATCCAGCATTCATTTATCTAATGATAATTGAGCTCACTCCTCGGCTAAAGCTGAATTCTCTTATTCAAAATACAGTTGTTAGACGACTGATTTGAGGACAATGACATAGTGTGCAATACTGTATGTACAGTGGCTGTTAAAAGTAATGGATCCCTTGGACTTTTGCATGTTTTATACTATGGAATCAAAATTGATTTAGTCATATGCATGTCTGAGCTGGGAGACACTGATAAACTCAAACTGCAACAATAGCCTGTACTTTAGTGGCCTTTATGAGAGTGTAGGAAAAAAGATAGCTTCACAGTGCCATCTGAAACCACATGCTTGCATTCAAACCCTACATGGATATCAGCCTGGCAGTGCCGGATACGATTCCTATTGGCCTGTGTACGTTTTACCCAGTCCAATTAGCACTATTTGTTCAACTATTGATTTGTTTAAAGTGATGGCAGGTACAAGAATTGCATGTAAACAATTTCAAAAACAATAATGGTTTGTGCCTTGTTGGATTTATTGGTTCAAAATTGACAAAATCAAAATCTTGATCAACAACTTGGTAAATGTCCCAATGATTTCAAAACATTTGCGGCAATGCCAGACTGGTAGCATTTGAAGGCAAGCTTGCTGTTTAAGGCATCATTGAGAGGTTAAAAGAAAAAGCCATTGGTAACCAAAACTCACATCAAATTTGTGCTGGGCGATCGGACGAATACATCACTTCTCAACGATGGACGTCAGCCATCGTCGATATCAACCACATGACGATATCAAAAACGATGTTGTTAAAATGTTATTTGGCTCACAGTGCCTTATCAGGCTTCGCACAAACATGCAGCGTGGTGAGATGGCTAACATAAGATGGGTAGCGTGTTGAGATGGCTAACATGAGATGGGTAGCGTGTTGAGATGGCTAACATGAGATGGGTAGCGTGGTGAGATGGCTAACATGAGATGGGTAGCGTGTTGAGATGGCTAACATGAGATGGGTAGCGTGTTGAGATGGCTAACATGAGATGGGTAGCGTGTTGAGATGGCTAACATGAGATGGGTAGCGTGTTGAGATGGCTAACATGACAGATATAGGCCATAGTCTTCACTTTCAACAAAATATGTGGTAGGCTAATGAAATAATGCAAGGGAATAAAGAAAATGTTTTTCAGACTGAGTGCACCAAGCAGTGCGAAATTGGACATATCTTATTGAACATGTTTTTTACGCCTTTTGATTAACAAAAATGTATTTCTGTGCAAAAGGGTTCCATTTCAGAAAGAAAGCTGCTGATCCTTCTCATGTGCAATTCCCGAAAAGTCAAGTGAAATAAAAGCAGTAGTTTGTTTTCGTGAGACTCAATATGTCATGGATCCCTCAAGATCATGTAATCTGCATACCTCATCTGTGCTCGGTGGTATAGTGTTAGCACCACTCTGTCAACAGCATGACAATTTGCAAGACAGAATGTTGTGTGATGTGAGCAGTACAGTGATTTTTGTAGTTGGAAAGTCATGTAGTATATTCAAGGCATAACACATGCAGCCGCATTGACTAAAATACTGGTAGGACAATAATACTTTAGATGTGTACCATACCGGTAATCCAGAAAAAAACTAAGTGTTGAAAATAGCATGAATATATTGTTGATTCTAAAATAAAAAAAAGTGGTAGAACTGTACGTTACACTTAACTGAAATGCACATTATATGAAAGGCACCTAGGAGATTATCCACACTAATTGTCCCCTGGCCTTAATATAAGAGCGGCCTTTACTTGTCCATGTTGCCCATGCCCCCAGGCATTATCAGAGGCCCAGCCTGAAATGGACAAACATTTTTAATTTGAGTAATAAGGTAGCCTATACCGGATCAACTTTATTCCTTGGACTGAAAGGTTTTTCTGCAGAATATTGTTTAAAACGTTGTCTTTCTCTCTAGTTTGTGATTCATCAAAATGCAGTTCAAGAAAGTGTCCAAAACAGTATGGAAAGTAGGCTACATTAAGGCAAAGAAGAGGCCAGAATAATATGTAGATTTACTAAATAATTTATAAGACTACTAGAGAATTATATGGCCCTATACTTTTTTTTTTTAGGTAAGCATACTAATTATTTTATACACTTCAAGAGAGTGGCTCCTGTTTGATAGTTTAGCAATGACATCATGGTGTGAAACCTGACGTTTTATTATTTATTAATGTATTTATTATAACGCTCCATTAGAGAGCAACAATTTGGACAATGTGACATCAGTATATTTTTGTATTTGCTAAAGAACAATTCAAATATGTGTAATGTCAGACATTGCACAGCCCTACATCAAATCTTGGTTAGAGTTTTTGGAAGAACATTTTACCAGAGTTTTTGGCCTCAGTGTAAGCACTATGTTTGGTGCAAGTCTAACACCACTAATCCTGATAATACCATTCCTTTTATTTTGTTTTATTTTTCTGTTTTGGTATTCTCCTTGTCTTCAATGATGTTGGATATTTGGTGTGTTTTTATTGTTATTGTTATTTATTGTTGTCTATGCCTATTCAATGTTCAATGTGGCTCCCTTGAGTACAAAACAAATTCCCCCCGGGGCAATACAGTTTGATTCTTTCATTCATTCCTACACTGAAGCATGGTGGTGGCAGCATTATGTTGTGGGGATGCTTCTTTGCATCAAAGCTTGGAAAGCTTGTGAAGGAAAAGGGCTAAATAGATTAAGCAAACTATAGAGACATCATGGAATAAAACCTGTGGAATTCTTTAAGAGACCTCTGACTTGGATGAAGATTAATCTTTCAGGATTACAATTACTTTAAACTTACAGCCAAGGCAACATTGGAGTGGCTTAACAACAAACAGATCAATGTCCTCATATGGCCCAGTCAAAGCATGGACTTCAATCCAAATGAGAATTTGGAAAAAGTTGAAAATTGATGTTCACCAACTTGAGCAATATTTCAAATAAGCATGGGCAAAAATAACTGTGCCCCAATGTGCAAAGCTAATAAAAAGTTATCTCAATACACACCTGGCAAATGTTACTCTACTACTAATCATTGACTGAAGGGTTGAATTAAAATTCATTCAAATATTTCCTGATTTGCTGTTAATTTTGTCAAATGTTTAGTTTTTCTTTCATTTTTTGTATTAATCAGTTGCAAAAACTGTTAATTAAATCTGTTACTGACCTAAATCCCCTTGGAAAAAGTATAATGTTTTTTTTCTGGGTTGTCAGCCATACTTTAATTGACAGCACGCCAGCACGGACAGAGAGATCAACAAGCATGGGTGCAGGCAGGCAGGCTGCAGGCAAAACAGGTGAAAATTGTCTGGGAGTTTTGCCAGACCAGTACATAGACCAGACTCAGACTATTGAGTATAGCTAACTGGTAAGGAACATCCCCTGTTCAGCCCAGCCTCCTTCCCTTAGTCATCTGTCTCTGTTTTGTGTAATGTCCAAGAAAAACACATGGAGAAAGTCAAAGCTCCCCAGTATGACAAATGTGTAAGTCGTGGATGCTTAGAAAAAAAACATTTGTGTCTTGTTGGCATGGTTTACCATGTCTCAGTCTTGTTTACTGTGGGTTTGTCTTGTTTACTGTGTGTTTGGCTGGCTTTCCTATCACTTTGAAAAATAGTGTGTTCTGATCTGTGTGTCTGTGTTACAAGCCTGGATATGCATGACCTAATTCTGCAGCGAGCAAAGACTGCATTGAAGGCTTTCCCCTGTGTTTGTGTGTGTGTATGTGCCTGTGTGTGTGTGTGTATGCACACACTCTCTCTTTTCTCCTCCCGCCTTCCCTCTCTCAACATTTCCTTGTAGGAACCGACAGAGAGAGAGAGAGAGAGAGCGAGAAAGAGAGAAAGAGAGAGAGGGAGGGGCAGTGAGTGGTTTGGGAAGGGGGGGGCACACTAAGTTCATCTAAGGACAGAGAAATGCTTTTCTTTCCAGAGTGAATCATTTTGGAAAAATGAGCCTCTGGACTGAATTGCCCTAGCAATTTGGCATGTTTCTCCATTCTGCTTTATTGTCTATTTTGGCTGAACTCACAGTTCTTCATTTTACTGCCAAGAAAACTTCAGGTCCTTTAAAGATAGAGCAGGCAAAGCCAGTTCCTGAGTCAACCACGTCCTGTAAGCAAATAAAATAAATCGCCGGAGAATGCTGCCATAGTTTCCTGTTTAGCTCGGAATTCCAATGGGACATAGGTTGGTTCCCTGAGTCTGCATCCATCCAGCTATCTGCGAGAATTTGACACTTTTAGTTGACTGGCAGTCAATTGACACATTTTCAAAGGTTTAGACTTTGTTAAAATGGAAGCTACATACTAGGTGGTTTGCGTTTAATTTTCCTTTTACATTATCTTCAGAAACCATCTTGGGGTTTCAACCTGCTGTACTTACAGTATCAGTGAAGATAACAAACACGTAGTGGAAGTGTGAAAGGAAGTATGAGAAGAGAGTGGAATGGAGAAGAGATGAAGGGGAGGTCCATTTTGCAGTCACCCCCTTCTCCTACCACACAAATAATTTAGCTGTCTCCCCCTGAGGGAAAGGAAGAGATGGGGGGAAGAGGGAGAGGGGAAAGTGGGAGTGGCCTGTATTGGGGTTTGGATGAGGATACCGTGGGCCCAGTCAGTAGCAACTGGGTGTTCCAGCCAGCCGTCAAACCCCCCAGCCTTCATATCCAGCCGTTAATTAAACCTCCCAGTCTCCATTCCCACTCTCCCAGTTTCTTTGCCTTTCAGCTCTCTAACCTGCATATCCAACTTTTCAGCCTTCCAGCCTCTTAGCCTCCAGTCATGTAGATTTACAGTACAGTCTCTTATACTTCTTCCAGCATCTCAACACAATGTGAATGATGACAGCTCAGGGATGGCAAGCAGCCTAAACAATGGCTGATTTCCTCTTCACTAGCATTTCTCAGATGGAGAAGGTCATGCGAGGGAGCTTGTCTGGCGACCAGAAGTAAGAAGGAGAAAGGCTTTTCGTTGGCTCGCATTTCTTCCTCTGGTCCGAATCAAATTCAGATCTGATTGGTTCAGGACAAGCAGAATGTGTTTGAATTACATTTGTGCAGGTCAGAACAGTTGTGAGTCACCTTAATATCAGAAGGAAAGTCTTGCATAAGTGTATTATAGCTATTCAGACATTGCTGTGCTTTATGTTGGGGGTCAAATCTATTTAGGGTAAACTAAAATCCAAATCCATTTAGAAGTGTTTTAATCAAAAATATTAAAGAGACCATGCATTTCCATTTATTTTCTGAATGAAAATAGAAATTGGAATTGAGCACAATCCTTGCACTTCGTTTTGTTAACGTTAGAGTGTAACACTAGGTGCTGAAGGAGTAGGCTGGATATTTCACTTTGCGAAGGTGAAATACAAATTTAATTATGTAAGAAAACAAAACGACTACAAGGTGTCAAAATGTAAATACAAAATCAACACATAGGTAATTGCCTTGTTAAAACACAACATAACATACTCAAAGCACTGGCTAATAACTCACAACATACAGCATGGAACACACAATACAGGAAACAATGACTGACAAGGTAAACCACACACAGTGGGACTTAAATATACTACTGAGAGATTGGTACCTGTTGTGTATGATTGAAGACTGAAACAAGCAATCAAGGGATGCACCAATACAACTTTTTCATTGCGATACCAATCTGATACCAAGTACCGAGCTTGTACCAGCGGTGTAATGCTATGTAATGTAAAACTTGTATCCACCAATTGTGCTATCAGACTTAATAGGACACGTCTGAACTCCGAATGTCTGTTGTGAAGCTAACTGCAGTAACATTTTTCAGCATATCCATAAGGTAATTTTTAACTTTACTGTACTGTTCGGGAGGGCCGTTTTAGACACATTGGTCCCTATTTTAACAATCTAAGGACATGGCGTGAAGTGCATGGCGCAAGTGCGCTTTGCGCTTGTCCAAATCCGCTTTGCTTCATTGCGCCGGGTGCAAGATAGGGCCCATTGTGTCAGCTAGCCTGGTGGATGCCCCCATTTTACCAGCCACTATTGTTTGTCCAACAGCCTTTCACATTTGAGAGGTGCAAAACTTTTCTAACACTTAACTTATGTCACAATATTAGTTGAATCAGCTTTTAATTTTACTTTTGTATATTCATTTTGTTTGCAAAACATGTCTGAAATTACTAATGAAATAAGAAAGCCCTGGATACAATAGTTCCCATCAAATCTACAAGTAGATGCATATTCAGCAATGGAACCATACACAATACAACAATAAATATTAATAGTAAAACATATTCTGGTAGTTAAATAGTTGATTAACAATGAGGGCCTCCTAATTCTGCAGAGCTATCTTGTTTGTCTGTATTGTACAATACTGTTGTTAGGACTAATTCTGGATGAGCATCTTATAACAGTTTAAAGCCATTTAGAATGTTATAACGTAGTTGAGAGTTTTATAACAGTGGTAATCTCAAACCCTGAGGCCTATGGCTTGTTGTTGCAAGTGCCAACCAAGAACAGTCAGGACAGCCAAGGCCATCTTGACTTCGTGTGACTAGAGGCCGCAGGTAGCTCATAGCTCTTATATGTTAGGCTATGGTATTACCCCAGAATTAATCTTAGTTTAAATGCAAAGCTTCAAGCCTTATGCAGGAACCCCTTCTCCCTGTCTACGTGCCCTTATTTTATGGGACCGTGGCCTTGGTTCACATGTTGTCAGCCAGACTGTATACATTTGATCTGGGTAAAACCATAGTCTAACATGTAAGGACTATGAGCTAAATGCAACCTGAAGTCATGAACTGTCAAGATGGCCTTGACTGTCTCCCTGCAGAAGAAAAGTGCTAACTGATCTTGATAAGCACTTACAACAATAAGCCATAGGCCATACCACTGCTATAATGACAAACAGACAATAACACATAACACTTTCATCAGCAGATGGTACTAAATAGACAAACGGGTCTATCACAGGTGGAGCCGGTTGATGCTGATGAGGGGTGTGGGAACAGAATGGGGATGTCAGTAGTCATGGGACCCTGAGCGCCTGGTCCTGTTTGCGATAGTAGGGGGAGCTCCAGGATCTTCCATGCTGACAGTACCCCCCTCTGACAAGCAGCTCCAGATGACCCCGAAGGCAATCGCATAGGATTGAGGGGTCCAACACATCCCTGGCCAAAACCCAGCACAGCTCCTCAGGGCCATACCTTTCCCAATCCACAAGGTACTGGAGACCGCCGCTCTGCAATCTCGAATCCAGGATGGTCCTTACCGAATACGCCTGGTCTCCAATGGCGGAAGGGGGGTCTCCAGCACCCTGGCCTCATGGAAAGGGCCTTCCACCACCGTCTTGAGAAGGGAAACATGAAACACAGGGAGCATGATACTTGTGGCGACGGATAGTATGCTGGAAACAGACATGAGCAGTGTCCCAAGTCTCCTCTAGGTGCCGAAACCTGTCGTCAACTACGGGAACCTGGGCCTGACTCGGGTGCCAAGGGGCCAGAACCGACTGGTACCCTAAAATGCACTGAAAATGGGTGAGCCCCATGAAGGAGTGGTGTAGCGAGTTCTGCGCATATTCAGCCCACACAAGGGATTTTGCCCACTCCCCCACTCCTCAGGAACCTGCCAACCTCTTCTTGACTCATTCAAACTGCCTATTGGCTTCCGGATGGAACCTGGAGGTGAGACTGACCGCGACCCCCAGCCTTTCCATAAAAGCTCTCCACACTCAAGACGTAAACTGGTGACCACGGTCAGAGACAATATCCTCTGGGACACCATAATGCAGGAGAGATTCTTAAACAATGCCTCCCCAGTCTGCAGGGTTGAGGGCACCCCAGGCAAATGTAGGAGACTATAGGACTTCGAGAACCTGTCCACAACCACCAAGATCACTGTGTTCCCCTCAGAGGGAGATCAGTGAGGAAGCCAATGGATAGAAGTGACCAAGGTCATTGTGGAACAAGAAGAGAAATTCGATTATCTGTAGAAAGATGCCTCTGCGCTTTAAAATGGGCACAATTTGAACAGGAGGAAACGTAAACCCTCACGTCCTTGGCTAAGGTGGGCCACAAATACTTGTCCCCCAGCCAGTGGCCGATGCCAGGATGATTGGAGGGGAGGTTGGTGTGCGCCCAGCAGATCACCCTGTCCATGACTGAGGTAGGCACATACTGGTGGCCAGCAGGGCAGTGCGCAGGAGCTGGCTCCATGCGTAAAGCCTGCTGAATTTCAGTTCCCAAAACCATGCGAGCAACAATACATGCCTCAGGGACTATGGGGCTATCATGCGCTGGGTACTCATCCGCATCAAACTGGCACATGTTCTGTTCATCCAATAAATCTCATTTCACTACTGAAAAAATTAAGTTATTTGTTAGATCAAAATGAAATTGCTGATCCAAACACCCAATTATTTATAAATGAAAATCATGGAAATTGTTAGGGGTGCCTAAACTTTTGAATATGACTGTATTTAAGACAAAATAAATTTCACCAACATCAAGGTTTCATAATAATGGACACTACTTAATTCGTACTTAGTGCAGCCACCTCTGGCAAAAATAACATCATGGAATTTTTTCCTGTAATGTTTGACAAGATTAAGGAACACATATAGAGGGATTTTGGACCATTTCTCTATGTAGATCCTTTCAAGATCTTTCACATTCTTGGGTTTCTGCTTATTATCTGCCCTCTTCAACTCGGCCTAAAGGTTTTCGATTGGATTGAGGTGTGGCGATTGAGATGGCTATGGCAGAACATTGATTTTGTTGTCACAGAACCATTTCTGTGTGGATCTTGAAGTATGATTTGGTTCATTGTCTTGTTGTAAAATCCACCTATGGCCAAGTCCCAGCCTTCTGGTAGAGGAGAGGCCTGTAATTTTCATCATAGGTACACTTCAACTATGATAGACAAAATGAGAAAAAGAAATCCAAAAAATCACATTTTAGGATTTTTTATGATTTTATTGGTAAATTATGGTGGAAAATAAGTATTAAGTCAATAACAAAAGTTAATCTCAATACGTTGTTATATACCATTTGTTGGCAATGACAGAGGTCAATTGTTTTCTTTAAGTCTTCACAAGGTTTTCACACACTGTTCCTGGTATTTTGGCCTGTTCCTCCGTGCAGATCTCCTCTAGAGCAGTGATGTTTTGAGGCTGTCACTGGGCAACACAGACTTCAACTCCCTCCAAAGATTTTCTATGGGGTTGAGATCTGGTGACTGGACCTTGAAATGCTTCTTACGAAGCCACTCCTTCGTTGCTCGGGCAGTGTGTTTGGGATCATTGTCATGCTGAAAGACACAGCCACGTTTCATCTTCAATGCCCTTGTTAATGGAAGGAGGTTTTCACTTAAAATCTCACGATACATGGCCCCATTCATTCTTTCCTTTACACGGATCAGTAACCCTGGTCCCTTTGCAGAAAAACAGGCCCAAAGCATGATGTTTCCACCCCCATGCGTCACAGTAGGTATTCTTTAATTGCAACTCAGCATTCTTTCTCCTCCAAACACGATGAGTTGAGTTTTTACCAAAAAGTTTTGGTTTCATCTGACCATATGAAATTCTCCCAATCCTCTTCTGGATCATCCAAATGCTCTCTGGCTAACCTTAGACGGGCCTGGACATGTACTGGCAGGAGGACACGTCTGGCACTGCAGGATTTGAGTCCCTGGAGGCTGTGTTACTGTGGTGTTAATGATGGTAGCCTTTGTTACTTTGGTCCTAGCTCTCTGCAGTTCATTCACTAGGTCCCCCCGTGTGGTTCTGGGATTTCTGGTCACCGTTCTTGTGATCATTTTGACCCCACGGGTTGAGATCTGGCATGGAGCCCCGGATCGATGGAGATTATCAGTAGTCCATTTTCTTTTAATTGCTCCCACAGTTGATTAATTCACACCAAGCTGCTTTCCTTTTGTAGATTCAGTCTTCCCAGCCTGGTGCAGGTCTATAATTTTGTTTCTGGTGTCCTTTGACCGCTCTTGGGTCTTGGCCATAGTGGAGTTTGGAGTGTGACTGTTTGAGGTTGTGGACAGGTGTCTTTTATACTGATAACAAGATCAAACAGGTGCCAATAATACAGGTAACATGTGGAGGACAGAGGAGCCTCTTAAAGAAGAAGGTATAGGTCTGTGAGAGCCAGAAATCTTGCTTGTTTGTAGGTGACCAAATACTTATTGTCCACCATAATTTACCAATAAATTCATTAAAGGTCCTACAATGTGATTTTCTGGATTTTATTTCTCATTATGTCTCTCATAGTTGAAGTGTTCCTATGATGAACATTACAGGCCTTTCTCATCTTTTTAAGTGGGAGAACTTGCAGAATTGGTGGCTGACTAAATACTTTTTTGCCCCACTGTACATCTGTAAAATGTATTACATAATGTCACGCAGGTGACAGACTGGTGCTTATTAATTAAGTGAGTGTATTGTTTAGACTGTATCATTTAGAAGTAATGGAACCATTGGATTTTGCTGAAAAGATTGTGACATCTTAGCAGTCCTAGGAAGCCACTTCTAGGGTATTGAGTGCAAAATTATCCCTCTTTTGACGTTCATAGTGGTAATTCACGTGATTTGGCTCTGAATATTACTGGGCATATTTATTTTCAAAAGGAGTGAGGAATTGGCTGGTTGTATGTCACCCAGTTATAAAGAGCACTGTGAAGTGTGATGTGTGTTAAGTAGGAGCTGATTTGGCTGGGACTGGATGGTTTCATACTCTACTTAATTCTTTATCCTAGAGTAATGAATTGAGGAGTCCTTGGCTTGAGCTGGTCTGTTTCATAGCAACTATAGAGTGCTGGCGGGGCGAATAAAAGGGTAAGAAGGACAGGTAGGATCATGGGTGAATATATGTGTGTTAAGATGTTAGGAACTTTATGGGCCCTTTTGTATCGATCTAAGCGCACGGTGTGAAGTGCATGGCGCAAGTGCTAGTTTAGTCTAAAAGGGTTGTACCCCATGGCATAATTAATCATAGGTGTGTTTCGGGCCTAACATGCAATAAACCAATCAGTGTCATCTCCCATTCCTTTTAGAATCCAGCCGTGTTTGTACATAGCACATTGCTATTATGATGGCAGATTTGCACCGTAATATTTTTATTTGTAATCTTTTGCATGTTTGTTTGCTGCTGCGCTTCCATGTGTGCGTGTAACAAGCATAGTGTGCTCGCGCTGTGCATAAGTCTAGGTGCATTTGACTAATTTGCTGTTAAAATAACAATGACATATTGACTTTAGACCTGGTTTTTGTTGGTCAATGGCGTGATCACATTCCTATGCCTCAAGATAGCACTACACCAAGAATTATACTGAACACACCTGCCTGTAAGACCAGCACGCCCATGGGTGCAAAGATGGGCGCAGGTGCATTTGCTATTTCAACGACGTGGGCGCTGGACGTGAAATTGACAACTGCGTTGGTCTTAAACTTGCAAAAACACTTCGGTCGGGTTTTGCACTGTGCCGGGTGCAAGATAGGGCCCTATGTGTGTTGGCAGGTGGTCTGACATCAAACAATCCTGTTTTCAACCAACATTAAATAATCTTGTGCCATTACAGGAACCGCCACATTTTGGTTATACTTAGAAAACATGCAACAATTGATATTGTGGCATTAGGTTATGTGCCTTTTGGGCTAATATACTGCATGATCACATGCATAAAGGTGGTACTAATACATAGATGAGTACAAATATCAATAAACAATATGCATACGCAATGAGCAAGGTGGGCAGTACCAAACCCTCAGCAGAAGAAAACAGAACCAAACAGGTGGAGGCAGTGGTCCCAGGTGTGTAGCTACTGCTTATAACAAGACTGTCAAATGAGCAGCTAACATATAACATATCTGCAAATGAACAGCTGACCTTACAACAGCAGATGTTTATGTTAGTTAACCTTTTTTAATATCAAGTCCAGTCGTTTATTAATGGAAAGCATGTCCCCTGAATATTCACATTTGGCCAAATGTCAGCTGGCAGCAGTCACCTAAGAAGTGTACTTGCATGTGCACACTGTATCTGTATTTGTGCTTTTCTGTGTTTTTGTTTTATTATCCAGTGGCAGAAAACTGCAGCCTGGCCATGTTTGTCCTGTGACCCAGACACTACCTGTCTGCTGCCATGGTTACAGAGACAGAGCAGCTTTAGTATCCTGACTCCAGGGATCACTTTCCCTGTGTTAACAATCCTTAAGGCCATAAAACTGCCACCCTGCTGCCCCATGGGCCATGACAGTCTAGGTGTCCTGGCGGCTGTTAAACATGTCCTCGGTGCTGGTTTAGATTAGTTGTCTGGCATATTTGCTGTGTTGTCAGTGAACATCTCCTTTTTGTTGCTCAGGTTCACTTTGAGCTCTTATTTCTTAAATTTAAAGAGGAAACACTGAGTATCTGTAAACATTTGGCATCTGATGCCAGTTGAAAGCCCTTCTCTGTCAGACTGTGGCCTAACAAATTGCACTGAAGTTTGATGCATTGTGCTTTATTGTTGTCAATGGGAATATTTCTTATTACTTAGTGCTGTTGGGGTATTATGTTAAGGATTATTTGTATGCCCGTGGCTATAAATGGATTAATTGGAGCTGCGTGGGCCTAGGGTATCACAACAGAGGAATTGATAAACGTCTATGTGAATTTTATTAAACATTTTGCAGTTAGTGAAAATATCATCAGATGTAACTGTTATCGTGAATTAATTAATATTTGAATGTTTGTCAATTATTATAATGTATATTTTACAATTATGACACACATTTATTATTGTAAGAATCACAATGTTTCCCTTGAAATGTTGCTGTGTTGGTCCAAAAGTTGTGAGGCCCAATTTTTCACATAAAATCTGTGGTAGGTTCATGAGAGTCAAACACCAAGATGTGCCATTAAGCTTTTTCTCACACTGCTCACACAACCCAAAGATATTTGCCGGTACATAACTGTAAAACAACAAAAATTCGCCTGTCCACCTATTCGCCTATCCTACCACAAGGGATTGCTGCAGCTTAACAAGGTAGCTCTCTCCAACCCTGGACAGTGTTAAACCAATTTGCACTGTCGGAATGCTGCTGGTCACAATGTCACAGCTGTACTGCGAGAGCCAGATTTTGAGTATGCACCAATCAGGAGCTTCTTTGTGAAATAATTTCACCTAGACTAAAAATGTGTCTCTAGAATAGTTAGACAGTAGGTTAAACAAAATAAGTAAATAATGCAAGATCAAGTAGACAGAACTAATAGCAAACTAATGGCAAAAAAGAAAATAGCTGAACAGTTGAAAATGGCAATTTCAGTTTTTTCCCAAAGGACCTTTACAACTTGTTAGGATAAATAGTATCATGGACCTGACATCAAATCCTGACTGCCTTTGCCAGGAAGCTTAAACTTGGCAAGACAGTGATCTCAAAAGAACATCTCAAAAAATGGTTATGAAAATAATTAATTGACCACAGAATCAAAGTATTGTCATGGCCATCCCACTCTCCTGACCTATTCCCCATTAAACACTTGTGAGATGAGCTGAAGAGTCCACACAGATCTCCTGCCATGTTTTCTCTAACCTTATCATGCATTATTTGGAGAAGACTCAGAGCTGAAGTCATAGCAAAGGGAAGTTGCATAAAGTTTGAAATGAATGGGTGCCAATAATTGTGAATTCAGATTAAATTATTTGATTGATATTTTTGAGAAAAAAGCCCCCAAATTTAAATGCAGGGACCTATCCATAAAAGGACTTGTATTTTGGCTTCCATGGATTAATGTTTTACTCTGGACTAAATGTGAGGTAACACACTTGGAAAATAACCTCATACCTACTGTGAAGTATGGTGGTAGTTCTTTAATCTTATTGGGTTGTTTTGCTTTTGCTGGTCCTGAGGCGCTTGTTAAGGGTTGTCAGACGTGTAGTCAAGTTTCTGGATTCATTTCTGACTGTGCTGGATGTCCCTGTACTTACTTTAAGTTGCTCTGATAAGAGTGTCAGTGTCACGATGAGGTTTTGGTGTAGGGAGTGAGAGGGAGACCCAGGCAGGTAGATGTTTTTAATAGACACAGACAATCCGGGAAACATATGTATATTGCAGTTGCAGGCAAACAGTTGAATCGAGTGCACAACGTGTATACTTATATAGCTTACTATGCTCTCACAGTGGCATAAACACTGGCAGCTAACATACAAGTAAAGAGCGTACGCATAAACTTCAAAACCCCAACAACACTCTTTTCACAACTTACTTATATAAATTTCTCACGGACAGCCTTCCCACACAGTGACATTGTAATAATGACTCACGCCACTCTCTGTTCCACTGAGCATTAAATAAGGTTAAAAGGAGACCGGAAGCAATTAGTAATTAGACCGGTCTCTCAATCAACCCGATCAGGCAATAGTAGAACAGAAAAATATATACACTCACCTAAAGGATTATTAGGTACACCATACTAATACTGTGTTTGACCCCCTTTCACCTTCAGAACTGCCTTAATTCTATGTGTCATTGATTCAACAAGGTGCTGAAAGCATTCGTTAGAAATGTTGGCCGATATTGATTGGATAGCATCTTGCAGTTGATGGAGATTTCTGGGATGCACATCCAGGGCATGAAGCTCCTGTTCCACCACATCCCAAATATGCTCTATTGGGTTGAGATCTGGTGACTGTGGGGGCCATTTTAGTACAGTGAACTCATTGTCATGTTCAAGAAACCAATTTGAAATGATTCAAGCTTTGTGACATGGTGCATTATCCTGCTGGAAGTAGGCATCAGAGGATGGGTACATGGTGGCCATAAAGGGATGGACATGGTCAGAAACAATGCTCAGGTAGGCTGTGGCATTTAAACAATGCCCAATTGGCACTAAGGGGCCTATAGTGTGCCAAGAAAACATCCCCCACACCATTACACCACCACCACCAGCCTGCACAGTGGTAACAAGGCATGAAGGATCCATGTTATCATTCTGTTTACGCCAAATGCTGACTCTACCATCTGAATGTCTCAACAGAAATCGAGACTCATCAGACCAGGCAACATTGTTTCAGTCTTCAACTGTTGAGCTCTTGCAAATTGTAGCCTCTTTTTCTTATTTGTAGTGGAGATGAGTGGTATCCGGTGGGGTCTTCTGCTGTTGTAGCCCATCCGCCTCAAGGTTGACCGGTCGTTCCTAATAATCCTTTAGGTGAGTGTATTTTTTAAATGGTGAACAATTTTGATGCACTGATACCACTTTTTCATTGGTTATACGGATTAATGTACCAATACTGAATATTGAGTCTCAATACTGTTGTTTTCATTTCTTTAAAAATCAAATCACATGACCTGTGTTGGCATGTGCTATGATTGCTGAAATTCCTTTACCTAAAAACAGTGAAGAAACACCAAGTTATAGACCACAGTCCGAAAATTTGAAACACAAATATAAACATAAGACTGATTTCTATCTACAATAACACAGAGAATAAATGCACAAGTATTTGACAAATAATAGACACCAAATTGAATAAAAACTACATGTGGGCATGTGACCAACTTACATTTTGAAATCCATGGGAATTTGCATGTGTCTATTAAATTCATGCATTTAAAACAACCGTACATCTCAGAATTTCTCCCAAATTACGTTCTCAGGGAACTATTTTAAAAACCTAAATTACGTTATATGCCAACATATTTAGGATTTTTACGTTTGACCTGCACGTTTCGTTATTAGGCTATATTTGTACTTCAATTACGTTGCTCCGGTACATATCGTTTAGCGGATTTAGCTTTCGAAATTATATTGCAACATTCACAGTTAAGGTTAGGTAGGAGGATACTAACGCTTAAGGTTAGGCATGAGGTTACTAACGGTTAAGGTTAGATATGACGTTACTGAGGTTAAGGTTAGAATTAAGGTTAGGGTTAACATTACAAAAAACGATAATTGCGTGTCTGCATGACGCAAGCAATGTAGAACAAAACACACACAACGTGCCGGTCTGGATTTGAACTCGCGAACACTGGCATGCAAGTCACCTCCACCCTAGCAAAAACTACGCTATTTGCATGCTACGTCATGATCTTCATATGTTCATATTTGACGTTTTTCGAGTGTTCAATTTAGTTCCCTACAAACGTAATTGACCCTCTCGTACGTTCATATTTCACATATTTCGGTTTTACAAAATAATTCCCTCAGAACGTATTTCATGTGATTTAGGGCTGAATTAAAAGGAAAACCTATAGCACCGTAGGGTAGGCATTGTATTTACTCATACATTTGAATGGAGTTGGAGGTATAGAAAATGCACAGTTAAAAGTTTTGTATTTTTAATCCGACTAGCATTAGCTAGCAATAGCTGTTCACTGTAATCTAACGATAACTAATATTATATAGTTAGCTTGCAAACTTAAGCTTCTCTACCATTAAATCTTTGAAACATTACCTTTACAAAGTTTGGATCTAACAGATTTACTAATGTTGTAAAGTGAGCAAGACAGCTTACCCCAGTTGCTCCCGACGAGCTGGCTGGTGCCTTGCATGGCTGACACCGCCGTTGGTGTATGAATGTGTGAATGAATGTGAATCTCTGTAAAGCGCTTTGGTGGCAATTGTTGGTCAGAAAAATGCGCTATATAAATGCAGTCCATTTACCATTGAGAAAAGAATGTATACATTATAGATGTTTTTGTATGTTGTTGAGTAATTACTGCATATTTCTGGCCTTTATGCAGCAAGTCATCAAGGTGTTTACAGGCCATTTCTGTCTCACAATATCGGCTCATTACACAGACTCACTGCAGCCACTACACAATGCTGTATTTTTTGTGCCAGCATCGTCCTAACACTCAATTTTTACAGTTGGATCATTGCATCTCTAGTCAAAAGCATTATGAAATCTAACATGTCTCAGCACCTTTTTAAAAATTAAAAAGCAGAATTGTGTTTTATGATTGAAACTGAGCTTGTCTGTAAATTCAAATGAAATTAAATTGTTCCGGCCCCTTTTATGTCAGCACTAGAAAATGGTGATTTAATATACATGCATGCTTCCGCTTTTGTTTTGAAACGTTTAGACTATGTCATGCAGCTTTTGCATTGTAATACTGGTGCATGCTTCCGCTTTTGTTTTGAAACGTTTAGACTCTGTCATGCAGCTTTTGCATTGTAATACTGGTGCCTGCTTCCGCTTTTGTTGTGAAACATTTAGACTCTGTCATGCAGCTTTTGCATTGTAATACTGGTGCATGCTTCCGCTTTTGTTTTGAAACGTTTAGACTCTGTCATGCAGCTTTTGCATTGTAATACTGGTGCATGCTTCCGCTTTTGTTTTGAAACGTATAGACTCTGTCATGCAGCTTTTGCATTGTAATACTGGTGCATGCTTCCGCGTTTGTTTTGAAACGTTTAGACTCTGTCATGCAGCTTTTGCATTGTAATACTGGTGCATGCTTCCGCTTTTGTTTTGAAACGTTTAGACTCTGTCATGCAGCTTTTGCATTGTAATACTGGTGCATGCTTCTGTACACACAATTGTGCTTCATACATTTCTGTTGGATGAATTTGTTGTCTTCCAGAAGGGGAGACAATTGTTGATGTTTGTCTTATAAGGCTTTTCTGCAGAAACATCCTGATTATTTTCCTTAAAAACTTATGGGGAAAACAAAACCAATCAAACTCACCTACAAAATTAGAGAGACCTCAAGCTCATTCTGAGTAATCTTTGTTTAGTTACTACTGTATGTCCCCAGGGGCGGAGTGGGACACATTTTCAGCCCTGGAGTTTCATGGTGCACCAGCCCATTTTTTAATGGGGGTAAATTGTAACTGCAAATAGTTTACCCACTTTCAATGTGTAATTTCCTACTGGACATGTTTCATTCATTTATTTAGAAAGAGACAACTGAAGACCACTTATAGAACTGTATACAAAATGAGTCAACACTTACAATCCAACCCTAAGTCAGCAACAAATTCCTGAGCATTGCACTGGCATTTTGCTTAAAAAAATTGGTTTACATAGGTAAAGGATAGCTAGTGCCTTACATTAAATATGATGTTATAATGATTATCAATTAGCCTAATAATTTATTGAAATGTTAATAGAGGCCTTTTACCAAAGTAAAGATTTCTGAGGAGATTTTACTTTTACTCCAGTAGGGTATTATGTTATGTGTCATGTTTTACAGTATGTCAATAGCTTCTGCCTGGCTGAGCCCTGTCAGAAAGGTCACTTATGGAAGATGAACAAATATGCATGACTGAAAAACATGTTTTTAATATAATATACACTAACCTCTGTCCTCTCTTGGTCTTCCAGTATTGCAGCCTGTCTCATCATAATTTTGATTTGTATCACTCATTATTCTCTGTAAAGCAAAATTTATACTTGAGGGCTTACCTTGTATTTGTCTTGCACTGCACTTCTTTCATTCTCTTATTAAATAAATAAAATGAGCTGCTATGAGAGTTAAGCTTTACTGTAAATTTGAGCTACACATTTAGCAAGTTAATACACTTACTTTGCAGTACAGTACATAACCAGAGCTCTTGCATGCTGGCTAGCCATCTACTGACAAGGTAAAGCTAGATACTGTAGCTAGACACCTGACTTAAATATCATCAACTATTATCCTTACTGTTTTGAAAACTAAGTTCCAAGATTCTGCTTTGTTTTGGAAGAGTCGACTTCGACTTCTAAAGCAGACAGGAGTTAGCTAATATAGTAGCAAATATGGACATTATTAAGAAGTTATTTTTGTCTGTCACCTCATTTGCAGAGTCTCTACTGTCAGACTTCTGGACGCGCTGTTGGAGGTAAATTGATCACGTGCAGGGAGAACACATTTAGTGATTCCACGTTGGCAAAGAGGTTGTTGCGATTAGAATTTAGATAAACAATATTAACACATTTTGCTTTTCTTTTTTGGCTTTCCATCATTAGACTCACTCACACACTGTCTGTTAACGTTACCGATAGACTTCCAAACCTGACGAGGAAAAACAGGTGTTTGATGGCTTTACGTCATAGGCCGACCAGGGCTTTGTCATTTGGGGAGGGGCCACTCACTGATACCCCTATATTTCTGAAAATCCTAGACATGGTTGTGACCTGCACTTCGTTAGTGCTTTCTGATTAGCCTGTGTTTGTATTGAATTAAGAGGCTGCTGCGGCCCGCGTATGGGTTGAGCAGAGGCTGCACAATTTGGTTATGGTTTGCTAAGAACTTGTAATGAATAACTATTATTAGACCAGCCCTCACGGCCTCGAAACAGTAACGGCCCACCGGGAAATGTCCCAACTCTCCCGATTGCCACTCTGCTACTGTATGTCCCCCACCCTTGGAATGTACTGCAGGAGGATCTTAAATTGAAGGCCAATGTGCCATAACAGTTCAAACAATTGCTATTCTTAATGTGTTTTTAAATCTGTATTTTGTACCTGTTCTTATAGTTCACTGTATCTGTATTTTGTACATGATCTTATTGTTGTCAGAACACATGGCACCACTATGAAATAGACCTTTGGTTTAATTAGTTTTTCTTGGAAATAATTTTAGCCAAAAACCTATACTCCAGATCTGCCATGAGGCTAAAACTTGAATCAACAATATTAGACTTTTCTCAAATTATTGGCACCTGTTGTTTGCAAGACTTTGTGCACTTGGTATCACTTGTCAAAAAGTGGTAGACTTAAGGCGGTTTTCAACTGGCCAGCTGTCGGGGCACTTTGCCCTGCCCGGCGCTACGGTCTGTCAGTGTTGTTTTCATGGTTGAGTTTTGTGAATGGGTCTGTCTTAATTAATGGGAAAAATGGCTGGTGACGTTTTTAGGACAGCAAATAGGGGTGTAGTATATTACTGATGAGATGACACACAAAAGCAACACCAAAAATTCACAATACTTACCGTATCATAGTCGGACCTGTGATTGCCGCAATTCCTGAATCCTGATTGCCGCAATCAGTGTACACATTACTATTTTTATGTAATGATGGCATAAATGCATAAAAGTTTTATTTATTTAGAATCCTCAAGGAAATGTGTCAATCCAAGTAAAGAAACCAACAAACATTGGTGGTTGAATATCTCCATTTGTAACCCCACCCACCAACCCGCTTCGTTTTGGAGGAGTAATATACTGTACATTTTTTCTCTCTGAGTTTGACCGCTACCGCGCGTTACCCAGCGGGACATTTGTAGATAGATTCACTCTCCGAACTGTGTTGGACACGGACTGGCCCGGGTCAGCCCTGCAGTGGAAAATAGGCATTAAATATATTATGTTGACCCCACTTCTAAAGGTGCTATTTTTTTATCTCAAGCTGTGATAAAAGCTCTATTTAAACAGTATTTTTAAAATATGAAAAAGAGACATTGATTCCCATCACCATTGGATCCCAAACCTCTCCTGGGGACCCTCAGCCATTCCATATTATAGATGTATCCCAGATTTAGCACACCTGAATCAATATGTCTACTAATTATCAAGCCTTTTGCTGCTGGATTCAGGTGAGCTAGCTGAAAATGATGAGATGTTTGTAAGAAACACTGCTCTTACACTATGCATGCCCATTGACAAACACTGTTATTCCTGTCCAAATGGCAAAATAGGTTAAGCATAGTCTATGGGAATAATGGGAATTATTGTCCCATCTAAATCACTTCATATTTTTTTAAATGTCAAGGAATGCCTTTTTTACTGATTATGTAAGCTGGTCCTTGAAAGAGAAAGTAGTTCCATACTTATGTAAAATTCTACAAATATCACCTTTAAGTTGTACTTTAGTATACTAAATACTTATGATATGGTATTTACTGTACATACTATATAAAAAGTAATACGTAGTATACTTACATTACGTTTGCTAAATCGGACCCACTTATTTCCTACTTTGTATACTTGTATTAAAGGATCAGATATAGTATGTTAATACATTTAACTGTATTCCTAATAAGTTAAAATATATTTATTTAAATAGAAGATTATCAAAATATTTTAAAGGGGGTGAACATTCATATGATCAACCATTAAAAATGTATTAAAAAAAATATCCCACCATGAAAACGCATAATTGGTTTAGAAGTAAGAGTGCCAACCTATTCTAGCCAATTGAATAGTGCTCACAAACCCCTTGTTGCACACCTGAACCTCATTTTAATTAGGATTGTGATTGGTGGTGATACTGTATGTATGAGACAAGGTAAGGTCATTTTTGTTTGAGGTGACATCACCTTTTTGAAAATGTGTTTTTAGAGGAGCTTGGCAGTTTTTAGAGGAGCTTGGCAGTTTTTAGAGGAGCTTGGGGGTGAACATGTAAATGTTGACCACAGTAATTAAATTAGGATAATAAATGATGTATTTCCATGCTTCTGATGAGTAGCAATGAGACGTTCTCAAAGACTCTGTTGATTTCAAACCTTAGATTTAAAGACACATCAACTATTCCTTTCATTATTTGCTGTAGTGGCTGTATAATTTTTTAGGTTTAACATATTTCTGTTTGTGTGCCATCAAATATTTTGTGTGCTTTCTGTGTATCAGTCCTGTGTGCTGCCGAATGGAATTTAAAAAAAATGTGACCTGAAACATTCCATCAAGTGCTGAGTCGATTCGAGCAACTTAAGAGTTAAGACGGTGACAAAGCCAGGCCTGCAGTGCATGCTAGGAAGTTTGGCTGCTAGTGAAAGTGCCTGCTAATTCCCATCCTGCGTGGCTAATACACTTGGTCTTAAAGAGATATTACCTAGATATACCACCATTATTCATTGGACAGTGACCATTTCTTTGTTATTCTGGTCCTGTACTCTAGCACTTTGAGTTTGAAAGGATACAATGACAATGACGTTGAAGTGCAGATTGTAAACTTTAATCTTAGGTTTTATTCATACATATTTTTTTCAGGCACCAAAAAACATTGGACAGTTTAACATAATGAAGAATAAAGTAATAATTGTCAATATCTGGTCACATATTCTTTGCTTGAAGTCTGTGATGCATCAACGTCACCAAATGCTGGGTATCTTCACTGACGATGCTCTGCCAGGCCTGTACTGCAGCCATCTTCAGTTCCTGCTTGCTTGGTGGACTAATTGCCTTCAGTCCCCTCTTCAGTATGTAAAATGCATATTGAATTGGGTTCAGATCCAGTGATTGACTCGGCCTGTCAAGTTATTTCAACTTTTCGACCATCAAAAACCCCTTTGTTGCTCTAGCAGTATGTTATGGGTCATTGTCTTGTTGCATGATGAAGTGCCGTCCAATGAGTTTGGAGGCATTTGGTTTTATCTGAGCAGAACAAATATTTCTGTAGACTTCAGAATTTATTGATAAAGTCAAGTGAGCCTGTAACACTGGCAGCCATACAGGCCCAAGCCATAACACCATAACATTTTCCATCACTCTGGTACATTTTAATCTTTGTCTCACCTTTCCAAAATTTTCCCTTTTCCCTAAATTTTCGGGCTCTTTTAGGTGCTTTTTAGCAAACTGTAATCTTGCCTTGCGGTTTTTCCTGTTTATCAGTGGCTTGCATCTTGTAGTTTACCCTCTGTAGCAATGCTGTTGTAGTCTTCTACGTATAGTAGACTTTGACACATCTACACCTGCATCCAGGAGAGTGTTTTTGTTTTGTTAAGCTGTTGTCGGGGGGGCTTCTTTACCATAGAGAGTATTCTCCGGTCATTCACTACAGTGGACTTCCACTATATATTAGTTATTTTGGCATAATTGATTTCACCACTAGATTTTTCCTTGGTAATGATGGACCAAACTGTTGAATTGGGTTTTTGCAATGTTCGTGATTGATTGATTATCATTTATGAGCCTTATGACTGCCAGCTTAATTTGCATCTATGATGGCTGCAGTACAGACCTGGCAGAGCATCACCAGAGTAGATACCCAGCAAATGGTGATGTCTATGCCTTGCAGACTTCAAGCAGCCATTGCAGGCAAAGGATACGCAACCAAATATAGAAAATTATTACTTTATTCCAGTGGTTCTCAACTCCAGTCCTGAGGACCCACTGTCCTGCATGTTTTAGATGTCTGCCTGCTCCAAACCCTAATTTGAATGAAATGGAAACAAGCTTCTATGCTCATAAATTACTGGTAGCCTCAGTGGTGAATCAATGAGACGTCTAAAACATGCAGTTGAGGACCACTGCTTTATTCTACATTATCTTAAACTGTCCAATGTTTTTGGTGCCCGAAAATGGGGGGGGGGGATCATGTACAAAAGGTTTTTTCATTTCTGAACCGTTCATCCGATATGTAGTGTATGAATAATCCCTCAAAGATGACAGTCTGTACTTCAACCTCAGTGTCATGTTAACCTTTCAAACTCAAAGAACACGGAACCAAAACAACAAAGAAATGGTCACTGTCCATTGAATAATGGGGCTCACTGTATATATACATTCCTACCCAAATCATTAAAAAGACACAGACTTGTATTGCACAGCTTAACAGAATAGATCAGATTGGGAAATGTTATTTTTGTTTTCTGATATGAGGAACATTTTGACAGATACATTTTCCTTATTTAGCATTGCTTGTTTTCCAGATAAAAATGCAATTTATTTTTCAAAATTAGTCAAAATTTATCAGTTTGGTGCAATAAAACACCTTATGAAATGGTATGTATAAATATATACCATACACACACACACACACACACACACACACACACACACACACACACACACACACACACACACACACACACACACACACACACACACACACACACACACACACAAACAACAAACTATATAACAAAATGTTTTTATATAGTCACACAATGTATTACACTTTAATAATTACATTTTTTACATTTTAGTAATTTAGCGGACGCACTTATCCTGAGTGAATACCTGGGACATCCCCCTGGAGAAACTTAGCATAGAGTGCCTTGCTCAAGTACACAATGACAATTGGCACAGTATTGAATCGAAACCACAACCGTCTGACTCACTAACCACTGAGCCAACTTGAATTTGAAATACTGAAAGTAATTTAAACCATGAACAGCTGCTCTTTAATTTCCACAGCAACAGCGATGTGTAGTAGTATATTTTGCAATGAGTATTTATTGAACAAAAAACAATGTGTGTGCATATATGTTTATATATATGTATAGGTGTGTGTGTGTGTGTGTGTGTGTGTGTGTGTGTGTGT
>JACXGM010004541.1:24928-37867 GCA_016801145.1 Umbra pygmaea | reverse complement strand
CATCCACATTTTGCCGGATCCGGTAGATGGGATTACAAGAAAAGATTTGACAGCTCAGTAGATAGATTTCGTTAAATATTGTCAATAAATACTAAACTGAAAAAGCTCCTGCCAGTCACCTTGCTGTAGGAGGAGAGTGGTAAGCAATGTTGTCCTCCATCTTGAAGATGCAGAATTTTGATTCGATGTTGATTGCGGTGTGCAAGTGTGTCTGCGTGATGGTGCCGTACAGTGATTTTTTGCCATGCCTGGTTTAATTCCAGCATGTGTCGCATAGGTTTTGCCATACAGTATCAGAACCGGAAGTTGATGTACCACCAATAAAAAAAGCTAATATGTAGCTTTCACCTATGGGTTTATGGGATTGCAAGAAAAGCTTTGACAGCTCAGCAATACATTGTTTTCGTGACAACCTCTGACGTACAGTAATGTTTTGATGTATTTGGTGTGATCCCACCATATCCCCGCTAGATTCTCTTAAAGTGACTCGCTCGTGGGCGTGGTGGTGCTCAGGCTGGCTGACGCAATGTTATGCTGGCTGATTAAAACGGAACATCAGTGAATGGACCAAACTTATCTGTTCGAACGTAGGACATGACGCACCCACCTACACAAAGTCCCGTGATTGCTCAGTCCGATGTGATCATTGCGGGTAATTTACATAAAGTTGGGAAATCTGAACTTTTCTATTTCCCCCCCTCACCACCTACGCATTGCCCAGCGTGCCACTCAATCGCTTTCATTGAAATGAACTGATCCATCGCTTCCATCACGAAGTGTGTATGTAACATAAAGGCTTCCATGTTGGATGTGCAACATGTAAAGAATCTGGCTGGGTGACCTGTAGTTAGATGAACCATGTGTGTGCCCCTCGCCACCCCACAGATCTGTCCAAGGAGAGTTGCGGTGCTGCCGACAAGGCAGGGTTAGTGGGAATTCTGAAGTGAGGAAAATGTGGGGAGAGAAAAAAATCACTTGTTTATTCACACAGACAGGGACGCTGACAGGGGTTGACAAATGGGATTGTTTTCCCGGGCCAAGTCCTGAGGGAGGCCCAAATGTTGTTTTTGAACAGTCATATTTATTTAGAGGGGGGCCCTAAATGTGGAGTTCTGTCCCAGGCCCGGTGATTCCTGTCAGCATCCCTGCACACAGATATTTGTTTTTCCCAACGATATACCTGAATTAGAGTCTAGACAGCTTAGAGAAAGTGTAATAATTACTTCAAGTGATTTATGAACGTAGACAAATACAGTCGAATGCAAAAGTTTAGGCACGCCTAATTAACTTTGTTTAGTGTAAATAAAGAAGTGGTGTTAGGTCAACACTCTAGTACTCTGGCACACTCCAGTGCAAGAGAGTTCAGGAACTTTATTCTAAAGCGTTGTTCGAACTGCAGTCCCTTAATACTGAAATTCATTTTCTTTTTAAAATGTGATCAGGAATACTGACTGTTCTAAAAGCATGCGTGATGTAGATTCTAGGAAAAAATCTTGTGAATCCCCTCACTGCCATCCAGCAAAATTTGTCTACATTTAGGTAATAATTTGTGTATTTCACAACTGATTGAAGTAAACATTTGCATATCTTGCTTGTATACTTTAACTGTAAAATATTATTGATAATGTCAATGTCAAGAATCCACTGATTTACAGCCAGAAATGGCAATGATTTCAACATGTTAGCTAGCTATTCTACTAGCTGATAAATCATAGCTTCTCAATATTAAAATAAAAAATTCTAAATGTTAAGCAGCAAAACAACTATGTCAAATTTGAACTTAAAGGGACATTCCAGTCCTCAAACACCCAAAAAATAGTTTTCCAGGTAATTTTCACAATATCCTAGTAAAAAAACACTTTTCAATACATAGGACCAAAGTGTTTTTGAAAAAAGAGCCAGGCCAGATGGTGGACCAAATTATCACAGGTAAGGACCTGATTTACCATCGTTAATACTTTATTTGGATAGTCAATCTGTAGAAGCTTTACAGACTATTAAAAACGATCTAAAGACTATCAATAACGGTCTACAGATTATCAATTACGATTCAATTAACCATCTACTAAACCTAACCCTAACCTAAACCCATCCTATCTCTAAACTTAACCTTTTCCCTTACTCTTAAGCTAACTCTAATTCTAAACCTAACCCTAAATTTAAACTTAGCAAGCATTCACTATGTTTTTTAATGGGTTGTTATAGTATAAATATCTGTAGATGATCTACAGATACTAATTTTGACTATCCAAATAATGTGAAACCCTTTTTGGTGCAATTGCCCCGGGCCTATCTGGAGTGGAGGTAGCATCAGTAGCTTCAATCTAGCTATCGGTGATTGTGTAAATACTTGGAGGAACAAACGTAAAATTTAAAATAATCTTTTAGAGATTCTGGCAAAATCTGTACCTAATGATGATATAGTGACTTGTAGTAAATGTTTCAAATTGTGGTGTATAATTTTGAGCTAGTAGCTAAGGTCCCTATACTAAATTCGACTACACCGAAGCAACTTGAAGTGTGAAGGAGAAATTGTGCAAAGTTCGCATTGAATTCTGGACGTAAGTAAGAATTGACAAATATGTTTACCTCATCAGAGTTCTGATTTAGTACATCGTATGAATCTGGTTTGAAACATGCATTGACATGAACAATATCATGAGAGGTTTCTCTAAGACTTCTTTAGACCACAGAAATAAAATGTGAATGGAATCTTATACAGAGTAAAAATCAGATTTGAGTCATTTTAACCTGCCAGTGTGAACAAAATACTGGTGCGAAACTGATAGACTTACTCTTCAATTTAAAAAATACAACTGAATTGATTGAACATTCAATTGACTTCAATATGAAATCATCCTTTTTAGTGAAGGTCAAATGAAACAGAAAATGTCTGCTTTCACTTCGCAAAACCACTTGAATTTACACCCAGTAATCACCTGCACATTATCACAGGAGAAATACATTACAGTGACGCGAAGTCGTAAGAATACCTCCAAAACTGTAAGGTCAGGTCAGACAAACAGTAAGGTCCCAAAATATCTGGGCAGTGACAAAGTTCCCTATTGGCTCTGTACAACAGCACAATGGATTTAAAAAGGAAACAATCAAGATGTGCTTCAAGTGTAGACATTCATCTATTGTCAGAATTACTGTATGAACTGTGTAGAAATTACAACAATCTTTATACATTTCCACCAAGGAAAGGTGCTCAAAACGAATTGGACAAACGAATATAATCATGACTGTGTGTTAATACTTTGTTGCAAATCAATTGCAGTCAATGACTGCTTGAAGTCTGGAACCCACAGACAGATGCTGACTTTCCTCCCTGATGATGCTCTGACAAGCCTTTATCACAACTGTCTTCAGTTCCTGCTTGTTATTAGAACGTTATGCCTTCAGAAAGTGAAATACATGCTCAATTGGATTCAGGTCAGTTGATTCGTTTGGCCATTGCAGAACATTCCACTTCTTTCTCTTAAAAAAGGTATTGAGTTACTTTTGCAATAGGCTATGGGTCATTGGCCATCTGCACTGTGAAGCACTATGGGCAAACAATATAGTCTTACATACAGTGCCTTGCGAAAGTATTTGCCCCCCTTGAACTTTTCGACCTTTTGCCACATTTCAGGCTTCAAACAAAGTTATGAAACTGTAATTTCTTGTGAAGAATCAACAACAAGTGGGACACAATCATGAAATGGAACGAAATTGTTTGGATATTTCAAAAAATTTTAACAAATAAAAAACGGAATAAATGGGGCGTGCAAAATTATTCAGCCCCCAAGGTATTACTTTGTAGCGCCACCTTTTGCTGCGATTACAGCTGTAAGTCGCTTGGGGTATGTCTCTATCAGTTTTGCACATCGAGAGACTGACATTTTTGCCCATTCCTCCTTGCAAAACAGCTCGAGCTCAGTGAGGTTGGATGGAGAGCGTTTGTGAACAGCAGTTTTCAGTTCTTTCCACAGATTCTTGATTGGATTCAGGTCTGGACTTTGACTTGGCCATTTTAACACCTGGATATGTTTATCTGTGAACCATTCCATTGTAGATTTTGCTTTATGTTTTGAATCATTTTCTTGTTGGAAAACAAATCTCTGTCCCAGTCTCAGGTCTTTTGCAGACTCCATCATTCTTCCAGAATGGTCCTGTATTTGGCTCCATCAATCTTCCCATCAATTTTAGCCATCTTCCTTGTCCCTGCTGAAGAGAAGCAGGCCCAAACCATGATGCTGCCACCACCATGTTTGACAGTGGGGATGGTGTGTTCAGGGTGATGAGCTGTGTTGCTTTTGGGCCAAACATAACGTTTGGCATTGTTGCCAAAAAGTTTGATTTTGGTTTCATCTGACCAGAGCACCTTCTTCCACATGTTTGGTGTGTCTCCCAGGTGACTTGTGGCAAACTTTAAACGACACTTTTTATGGATATGTTTCAGAAATGTCTTTATTCTTGCCATTCTTCCATAAAGGCCAGATTTGTGCAGTATATGACTGATTGTTGTCCTATGGACAGACTCGCCCACCTCAGCTGTAGATCTCTGCAGTTCATCCAGAGTGATCATGGGCCTCTTGGCTATATCTCTGATCAGTCTTCTCCTTGTATGAGCTGAAAGTTTAGAGGGACAACCGGGTCTTGGTAGATTTGCAGTGGTCTGACACTCCTTCCATTTCAATATTATCGCTTGCACAGTGCTCCATGGGATGTTTAAAGCTTGTGAAATCTTTCTGTATCCAAATCCGGCTTTAAACTTCTACACAACAGTATCTCGGACCTGCCTGGTGTGTTCCTGGTTCTTCATGATGCTCTCTGTGCTTTCGACAGACCTCTGAGACTATCACAGAGCAGGTGCATTTATACGGAGCCTTGATTCTATTTATCATCATTAGTCATTTAGGTCAACATTGGATCATTCAGAGATCCTCGCTGAACTTCTGAAGAGAGTTTGTTGCACTGAAAGTAAAGGGGCTAAATAATTTTGCTCGCCCAGTTTGTCCGTTTTTTATTTGTTAAAAAAGTTTTAAATATCCAATAAATTTTGTTCCACTTCATGATCGTGTCCCACTTGTTGTTGCTTCTTCACAAAAAAATTACAGTTTTATATCTTTATGTTTGAAGCCTGAAATGTGGCAAAAGGTTGAAATGTTCAAGGGGGCCGAATAATTTCGCAAGGCACTGTACACAACTCCGAGGTCTGGTTTCAGTGGTGTTTGTCAGTTTTGAAAAATTCCTAAAGACCAAAATAACCAGGTAAAGGAGTACATAATTAGCCATAGATTGATGAAAAATTGTTAATATATATTAAGGTCACTGGTTAGTTATGAAATCCTTTTACCTGGTCATTTAGGATTCAAGTAGGAAAGAACAAAATACATGAACCCAGCAGAGTATTTTTACTTTGCAACTTTTACAATTCTGTATAAATATCTGGTAAATATTGTTTATGTCCATAACAATATGGTATCATTGCTCCATGCAAGAAATAATAAGAGCTCTATGACACCCTGAAAGTGAGGGGTCAGGCGATCCACTCCAACTGACAGTCAGCAAACGGCGCTTAGCGAAATATGATCAACAAAGTCTCTACCGGCATCTCTTGGCAAAGCAATTGTCAAAGTTCAGGATGTCATCTCTCAGAAAGGAGATTGGACAAACTTAGCGTGAAGATCAGGACGTAAGATGCGCTCAAAAAAATTATATACATTTACAGGTTGAAGAATAAGATGCCAATGCCAGATGTAATGTTTAGCCAGACCAAAGCACTAGTGTACCTTTCAACATCAGAACCCCATACCAGTAAAGGATGGGGGTGAAGGCATTATAATGGCAATGCTAGTTGATATAAGAGATATATATTGATTTGAGAGACTAGATAGGTCAAATAATGTAGGCAGTTATTCAGTCAAACTTTCAACAGCTTTTCAAGCCAGGATGACATAGCAATTTTGTAGAATTATGTTAAACAATTGATCGCAAATGTTAATGTTGTTTTTATCAGTACTATTAAAAGAACTGTTAAAAACTATTTCAGTCATATTGTATTTAATGTTCAGTTTTATTTCATAGAAATATGGAAACACAGAGCAAATACTTTAACAATGCTCCTACAATGGTGCTACGATTAATTTAGCTTCAGGATTGTTCTAGGGAAAGCGGAGCCTGGTCTATCAAAGCAAGGGATGGGGACGTGTTGAAACCAGATGGGTGACAGTTAAGCCTGTTTTCCCAGCCTAGGGATTGTGACACAGTAGGACTATAATAGGACCGTGACAGAGCATTGCAGGGTGTCAGCGCGGTTTCCTTCCTGATCCCTGCAGGCCAGTGGTTGCAACAGGGGGCGGCAGCCCAGAGCCCCCACCCCCAAAAAACACAACAACAACCCCTTCTTTACAATCTGGGACTTTCAATCCTCCACCCACATTAGTATTTTCACCATCATCACCATCTTATTCATCTCTGTAGAAACAAGTTACTGTATGTACACACCGCCACCAACTTCAGCTTTAAAGTTACAGGAAGTCATTTTCAATGGAAGCCGGCTTCTCTTTGCTGCACGGACCGGCAAATCAGTCGGTGTGGCGTTTTGGGCGTGTTGAGCAACCAGAGCGTCAAGCAGAAAGTTGAAGTTTGTTTAACTTTATGGTAACGAGCTATGACGCGGTTCAGCGGCAAATGACAGTCAACCAATTGGAATTTAAGTACGTATGCGAGTCTTCCTTGCTTGATGTGAATGACCTGCCACCTCAGAGCCTCCAAAGCGCCAAAAGCTTCCCCGTACTTTTTTGACAAGCATCCTTCACAGGGCGGCCAGAGCTTTTTTTTGAAGCTCGAGTCTGCAGCGGCGTGTAGGTAGAGTCATTGACAGATAGACTTCCAGACTAGATAAAAGTGACTGACTCATAATCGGCTTGCTTATAGTCACTGACTTGATTATAACATTAGGGAATTACCAGTCATGGCATTGACTCAGTCAACTGGAAAACATAAAAAATACCTGTCTATCTGTCAGGTAAAACATCTGCACCGCTCCTATGCAACACAGGTGTCAGTGTGTATCTAGGACAGTGGGGTCTTTGCCAGTTTTCAAAAGCATTCACTTCACCCTAAGTGTAATGTTTACTTGGCTAAGCTGCTAACTGTCTGTGATCAGGACAATTAAACCTTGACTCGTGTTGACAGCAGATAGTGAGCAATTTCAAATGATAGTGCAGGCCTAATGCATGGCACAAAAATATGAGTAACAGAAAAAGTGGTATTGGCATTGCTGAGTGGAAAGACACCCTCAGACAACCACAAAGGAGCCTGGGGAACACTCTGTGCAGCAGGGACTCTACCCTCAGCCATCGGTTCACCAAGAGAGACATCACATGGTTAGCATGTGATGCTAGGGGAACTCTGAACACACTTTTCTTTTCAAACACTCCACGGGATCTGAAAGACACATGTATTGATTACGACACTACAGTCCTTTTACATCTGAGATTTCTGTCTTGTACTGTCAAATCGAATACCTTTATTCATACAAAGGATATCAACTGGGACCCATGTCTAGTTTAGAGCTGAGCAAATTAATTTCAACAACAAAAACATACAAATGTAGAAATATAAAATAGAAACACTAGGAAACATAATCAAAAATAACTATAAAAATATAATTTATCAGAGATCATTTGTATGTTGCTATTCTACATGGACAAATGTGGTCACTATATTTTATTAAATAGATCAGCTTAAAGAAATCAGCATTTTTCTGCTATACCAGCGAGATGCACGAAAAAAAACGTGAATCAGAAGCTGTCGATCTTCTGGTTGCTTAATTAAATATATATTTCACAGTTGTGAAAAACAAAAATATTGCACACTCTCCACACAGTTTACTGCATTGAGAGATGTGAGACAGAATTCTGAACATTTAGATGATCACACTTGGCACTGAAGTTGTTTAAATCAACTAATCTACTATTCCTGCTTGTATTTCAGACCTTGACGGAACAACCTAAGGAGTGATGACATCAAGTGATGTTTTTTTGGGAGAAAGAAAATTACACATGAAATGAGTAATGTCTTCTTCACATGACATGGATATCTGACGAGGGTACCCAGCGACTTTGTGGAGTTGTGTTGATTTCTTTGGCAGTAAATAGTGTGTGAGTGTATGTAATGTGTAACTCACAGGTTCTGGCTAGATGCATCGGCTGCATGTATACACAGGTAGGTCATGTCCTGAAAGAGATAAACAGAAGTACAGCTCCAGCATTGCATACATTATGAACTACAGTATGTTAAGGAACAACTTGACAACAGCCTAGAAATAGCTAAATTTATAGGACATAGGGTAAATACCGTAGTTAGTAGCCTATAGAAATACTGTACAATCTTCTATCAAAGTTGTCTCAGATTTATTTTGTAGTGTCTTCCTATACTCTATATGGAAGACATTAGAACCTTTAAATTATTTTAATCGAGAGTGGTCAAACCACTGTCCAAAGAAACTGTCCACGTGAATTTTGTCTAAAGTTCTACAGGCCAATTTGACTGGTTTCTATTGAAGTGTAAGACACCACTGCCCCTAGCTGGCTTCAACTGTGTACTACACACCATATGTTACACTTTTTAACACAATAATTGTATGCTGTATGGCAGGGGTATTCAACCATGTGGGTGGGTACTAGAGCCTGACCGATAAAGGATTTTTAAGACCAATACCGATACAAATATTTGGTGATTTAAAAATACGATATTCCGATATATTGGCCGATATATATTTAAAAAAAAATATAAGATATGGAACTTAAAGTAATTTGAACAAAAACACACACAAAACAGTTACCAGTATTAATAGACTTTCAGAAATATAACTTTGAACAAGACTGGAAAAAATATATTATGTTAAATTCTATAAATTCTAATAAATAACAACAACAGCAAAATATAAAATATATAGAGTATATGAGGTAGTGTACTGAATCAGTCAGTCCTCAATTGCCGCAGTTCAGCAGAGGTAGTTTAAAAAAAAAGAAAAAAAAACTTTTTTTATATTAATTTATCGGCTAATATAATTGCAGATACAGATAGTTTGGAAAATGCCTAATATTGGGCGATTAATAACGGCCCGCAAATATATCGGTCAGGCTCTAGTGGGGACCCCCAGAGCCAGTGCAGGGGTTCCTTGGAAAGACCTCCTAAAATACTTAATTGAAATATTTTCATCTAAATGTGTACATTAACTCTGTTTATTTTACATTTATTATATAAAGAGAGAAATTCATGCTGAATCTATGGGTGTTGGGGTGGCTTCTGAAATTACAATATTAAAAGTCTGTAATATAAAATGTTAAACAATTTCTATTTAAAAATAAGGTCTCTGGGAATTAAACCAACTGAGTTCATGGACTATTGTCTTGGGTCATAGGGTCCATTGGGTTAAATTGCCATGGAGTTTGGATTGTGACATCACAAAATGACCATTAAATCAATCACAGAATATCATTCAGAGAAAATCTCATTTATTATCAGTTGACTCTCAAATTCTACATAAAATTCCATATTTAATGACAGAGAAGGATGTTTGAATTAAAGTTTTAGCTTTTGACCAGCTGAACCAAAAAATGCCTCATAAAGCCTATAAAGATTTATTCCATCTGTCTGTGAAGCAGCCTCCTGTCAGACTCACCTCCAGCACAGGCTTGGCATTGTTGTAGACAGACAAGATGTGGGTGATGTCATTTTGGGACAAATTTACTTTGTTCTCTGAGTCTGGAAAAAAGTTCTCAATCAATATTAGTGAGACACACAGTTGTGACAAAGGAATTTCATTATGAGAGGACAAAATGTAATTAAAAAAAAATGCAGTTACTACTTTTAAAAGACACAGCTACGTGTATCAATATTCTAGTTCATGCTGTTTGGTGTTTTATTGGTATAAACTTTTTGTGACTGCTGGTGAAAAAAGGCTATATACAATTTATTTGATTGGTTAATTATTGAAGAAAATATATGTTATTTTTGTTCTGAGACTTTTCTAAGAAAACTTGGACGGGAACATTGTAACAGATAGCGGAAAAGCTTTTTTGCTGAATTGTTTTTGGGCTGGATTCAAAAACAAGTTGTAGCAGCTTCATCTGCACAGGAGGCAGCAGCACGCACTGCTGGAAAACCGCTGGCCATCAGCTCTGACATTTTAATTTAAAAATAATAGAGATAATTTATTTTATAATGCTGATGCCCATTAGATTGCGTATACAGTACATATACAGTGCTACTTGAAAATATGTGAACTTCTTACGCAATTATTGATTAGTGTTCTCCAAGCGATGTTCATTGATCAGAACCAGTCTTTTTGATGTGACATAACAGCATTATATTTTCCAATTCATACCAATATGTTGGTTCAGGAGAAATACTGAGTGGAAGAATATGTGAACTGCTAATTGCATTGGTTAAATCAAAAAGGTAAGTAGAATCAGGGGAATAAATAATTGGGTACAACATGAACCAATCGAAGGAGAGATATTTAGGAAACGGTTTGGGCATGACTCTGATTAATAGAGATGAAAAACCTGGTCATTTTGGTGTTAACCGTACAGGTGAGTGCAAAACGCAACAAGCTGAAAGGAGATCTCAGACAACATCAACTAGAGGGTAGTGGGTTCACATCAGTCTGGGGAAGGCTATAAAACCATCTAATGAAGATTTGTGCTCCAGGCAAACTGGAGAGCATTTTCCATAAAGGCAACTCTGCCTAGAAGATTGCCGTAGACCCCATGGACGAACCTTAAGGTTTTTGGAAATCCATTATCTGATAGAATGTGTCCTCAATATACCTTTTGTTAAAAATAAATACACTCACTGACCTCTTCGTTAGGTACATCTGTTCAACATCTAATCAGCCAGTTACATTGTAGCAAGTCAATGCTTTTAGGCATGTAGACATCAAGACGCTCTGCTGAAGTTCAAACCAAGCATCAGAATGGGGAAGAAAAGTGATTAAAGTGACTTTGAACATGGCATGGTGGTTTGTACCAGATGGGCTGGATTGAGAATTTTAAAAAGTGTACTACTGGGATTTTTCAAAACAACCATCTCTAGGTTTAACAGAGAATAGTCCTAAAAAGAGAAAATATCCAGCGGCAGTTCTCTGGGTGTAAATGCCTTGTTGATGGTGGAGGTCAGAGGAGAATGGCCAGTCTGGTTCGAACTGATAGAAAGGCAACAGTAACTCAAATGACCACTCGTTACAACCAAGTTATGCAGAAGAGCATCTCTGAATGCACAACAGTTGAACCTTGAAGCAGATGGGCTACAGCAGCAGAAGACCACACCGCGTGCCACTCCTTTCAGCTAAGAACCGGAATCATTTTATAACTCTGCCAGAGGTAGGAGACAACAACAATGTTCGCCGATGGAAATCCAGCGCATCCATCTGACACTCCATTAACCTCCCTAGACCTGGAAAACACTGCACATTCTCATCTGCTTTTTGTGCTATTTGTTCAGTACTGATCATATGTCTGGGTATGTAGGCACGTACTTCAGATATTGTGTCCAGATGCATGAGTGTGCCTGTCTTAGGTTGTCTCGATTTCACAGTTGGGATCTTACCCATTACTGGCTAACCAGCCCCCTTCATTGGTCTCACTTCAGGTCCCATAATGGGGAGAATTGGAGGATATATTGTGTCACAAGATTGTTTCTGAAGCAACCTGTAGCACACTACTGTTTTATCATGAGCTAAAATGGGTGCACCACCCATACGACAAAATGAGTCCATCTCAGAGCACGAACCAAAGCAGCCAATGGACCACAAAGTCAAAAATGGATTGAGCACTACCTCTCAGATCAGATTTTTTTGTGGTTAAATGGAAGAGATACATTTGACGTTTTAGCCATGCATGATATTTCAATGGATGTGCGGTCAGAACATTCCTTGCTTTCTAGATTTTTGATTTCCTTTGTCCACTTGTTTAGTAAGGTTGCAATCACCTGATAATACTCCTGACACAAGCAAATCTCTCCTTATGTTTGTTTGAATTTCTTCACGAATTACAGGTTTTCCATCTTTGTTGATGATGTCTTTGACAAACAATATACCATTCTTGTAAATGTTTTCTATGAATATCGGTTTAGCTTCAATTAGTGTTTGAGTTCAGCCATATAATTTGTTTTAAAATGTGTTCAGTCTATGGCATAGTGGGCTAAGTCGCTGCATTGCATCCCACTGACTAAAGGCTTCTGTGTTGGATGAGTGCAAAAATAATTCATCTGGCTTGGCGACATGTGGTTAGATGAACCATTTAAGCTTCCCTCACCATCCCGAATATGTCCAAAGAGAGCTGCCGATCAGAGTTGGTCAGTGGAAAAATGGGGGAAAAGAAATTTAACAATATTCCACTGCTTACCCATTTAAAATGGCATGATTTTATCTGCATGACTGCAAATAGCCCATCTTTAAACATGTGATGAGCCTGTCATGTTAATCTGCTTGAGATCAAGCTTGAATTAAGATACCGTTTAGGTGTAATGGAGGCTTTAAGTGACAGATTCAATGCTCTGATGATATTCATTAATTTGACACCACCCTGATCATATTCATTATGTAAATATGCACATTTTTTTTGATCTGGCCTACCATTACCAATAAATTCAAATATTGTTTCCACAGGACAAAAATATTCCAGTTTCTCCTGGTGTAGGAATTGTCATAAATAAATGTGAACTGGGATGCATTCTAGTGAACTGCTTCAATATGAGATCCACCTTTGCAATTTTTGCGTCAAATTTGCTAGAAGCAAGAACTGCACTATTTTTACCTTAACTGAATGGTAGTGTATGTGTGAAGTCAGGCACTGTCCAAAAGCCATACTCCAATCTTGTGGAAAACCTTCCCAATGGAGTGACTGCTGTTATAGCCACAAATGGGGGGGGGGGGGGGGG
>JACXGM010004541.1:10232-24828 GCA_016801145.1 Umbra pygmaea | reverse complement strand
CGGTCACTACGTACATCCTCTGTGGTGAAGAAGGCATGGCGACATTTGTTCAACCAGTTTGTAACCTGCCTAGTGGTAACCATTTATTTTGAGGTTTTGACTTTTTCGTTAAATCAGTAAGTGACTACAGTTGTTTGTTAATATAATCTACTATGCCAATTCATAAACCATCTACATCTTTGCATCTGGTCATTATTAAATCATTAAAAATATTGTAGGCTTTAGTTGAAATAAAATTATTAGAAAACTGTGTTGTAAAACAATTAATTAACAATTCAACAGATCTGTATTATCTGAATAAAATAAATGTGTTCTTCCTAAATGAGACCACCAATGGAGCTTATCGTTCTACGCCATCGTTCAGCTAAACCGAAGAACCGGTAGTATAAGTGCCCTCCACACTGGAGACGTTGCCCCATGTGTCATATGCATGTACATTGGCCAATAAAAGAACTGGAGACTTCTCTCTAGTCCTTTCTTACATGGCTAGTTTATGGATTCAAGAATGCTTTCATTTCTCAAAGCACTCAGCTTTTTACAAAACAGAGGCAGGGTAAACACATTGTTATTCTTTAAACAGTAAATAACCCCTTGAAGAAACAGCTTGTGATCAGTAACTGTGTGGCTGTAATCTGGGTAGTGATCACTGAGCCTTGTCACTCCGAGCTAAGTTTAGTAAGCCAGCAGTACTTGGACCATCTTCAGTGTCGGCAAAATTAGAGCAGGGCAGATTTCATATTTATCTGTTACTGAGGAAACATGCTTGGCTGAGAAAAAGACATACATTCACTGACCACTTAAGTAGATACACCTTGCTAATACCAGGTTGGACCCACTTCCGCCTTCAGAACTGCCTTAATTCTTCATGGTGTAGTTTCAACAAGGTGCTGAAAACATTGCTCAGAGATTTTGGTCCTTATTGTCATCATTGCATTTCGAGTTTGCTGCAGAGTTGTTGGCTGCACATCAATGATGGAAAGGGGCAGAGGACTGCTGCTCACTGGATATTTTCTCTTTTTAGGACCATTCTCTGTAAACCCTAGGGATGCTTGTGTTACCCATTTTTCTACCCTCCCAATTGGTCATGTCCTATTCCCCACTGCCTTGTCGGCATTTCCGGAACTCCTTAAACAGATGCAGATTTTAAAGGGGCACTTGATATGGTTAATCCAACCACACATGGCCAAATCTTTTAGCACTGCTCATCCAACATGCAAGCTCATGTACAGGATGATTATGCTCATCAACTATACTGTACTTCCGTGACTGAATTTACAGGTGACTAATCTTCACACAAGGAGTCCCTGGAGAGCTGCGTGGAAAGATAGATAATTTGACTTATGTATCCTAAATCCTGGGCAGCGCTAACACATAATCTTTGAAGACAAAATGAAGAAGCAGGAAAAATGGGCAAGCGTAAGGATTTTTAGCAACTTTGGGCCGAGTTATGATGGCTAGATGACTGGGTCTCCAAAACTGCAGATTTTGTGGGGTGTTTCCAGTCTGCAGTTGTCAGTACCTATTAAACATGGTTCAAGGAAGGAAAAGCGGTGAACCAGCGACAGGCTCATGGGTGACCAAGGCTCATTGATGCACATGGTGAACAAAGGCTGGCCCGTGAGGTTTGATCCAACAGATGAGCTACTATAGCTCAAACTGCTGAAAAAGTGAATGCTGGTTCTGATAGGAAGGTGTCAGGACACACAGTGCATCGCAGTACGTTGCATATGGGACTGCTGTTTTTGGCAGCTTAAAGAGGACCTACACAATATTAGGCAGGTGGTCATAATGTTATGGCTAATAGTTGTGTATTTGGCAAGAAAAAAAAACTAAATATACTTTTAAATGATAAAAAACAAATTGAACTTTTGCAGAAATATTAATGGACCTGCATTCATAAACCTTCTGAATCACTTGCCAATAAACACTCAAATTATAAATTAAACTAGATAATCAGGATATTATTGAAAATGATATAATTTCTTAGCAAATATTTATGACAAAAAACTAAGACCTATCTTCTCTGCCAACAAAGACTAAAGGTAGTCTTACGTCAAACTTAGTTTGACACCACTGCCAGAGGCTATTTCACTAGTGGATACAGTATGATACATGCCCTAGCCTACATTTGGATCATGCCTTAGAGCAGTGGTTCTCCACTCCGGTCCTGGGTACCCACAGCCCTGCATGTTTTAGATGTCTCATAGCTTCACCAGAGGCTACCAGGTATACACTCACCTAAAGGATTAATAGGAACACCATACTAATACTGTGTTTGACCCCCTTTTGCCTTTAGAACTGCCTTAATTCTATGTGGCATTGATTCAACAAGGTGCTGTAAGCATTCTTTAGAAATGTTGGCCAATATTCATAGGATAGCATTTTGCAGTTGATGGAGATTTGTGGGATGCACATCCAGGGCACGAAGCTCCCGTTCCACCACATCCCAAAGATGCTCTATTGGGTTGAGATCTGGTGACTGTGGGGGCCATTTTTGTACAGTGAACTCATTGTCATGTTCAAGAAACCAATTTGAAATGATTCAAGCTTTGTGACATGATGCATTATCCTGCTGGAAGTGGCCGTCAGAGGATGGGTACATGGTGGCCATAAAGGGATGGACATGGTCAGAAACAATGCTCAGGTAGGCCGTGGCATTTAAGCGATGCCCAGTTGGCACTAAGGGGCCTAAAGTGTGCCAAGAAAACATCCCCCAAACCATTACACTACCACCACCAGCCTGCACAGTGGTAACAAGGCATGATGAATCCATGTTCTTGTTCTCTTTACGCCAAATTCTGACTCTACCATCTGAATGTCTCAATAGAAATAGAGACTCATCAGACCAGGCAACATTTTTCCAGTCTTCAACTGTCCAATTTTGGTGTGCTCTTGCTAATTGTAGCCTCTTTTTCCTATTTGTAGTGGAGATGAGTGGTACCCGGTGGGGTATTCTGCTGTTGTAGCCCATCTACCTCAAGGTTGTGCGTGTTGTGGCTTCACAAATGCTTTGCTGCATACCTCGGTTGTAACGAGAGGTTATTTCAGTCAAAGTTGCCCTTCTATCAGCTTGAGGCAGTCGGCCCATTCTCCTCTGACCTCTAGCATCAACAAGGCATTTTTTTGCCCACAGGACTGCCGCATACTGGATGTTTTTCCCTTTTCCCACCATTCTTTGTAAACCCTAGAAATGGTTGTGCATGAAAATCTTAGTAACTGAGCAGATTGTGAAATACTCAGACCAGCCCGTTTGGCACCAACAACTATGCCACGCTCAAAATAGCTTAAATCACTTTTCTTCCCCATTTTGACATTCAGTTTGGAGTTCAGGAGATTGTCTTGACCAGGACCACACCCCTAAATGCATTGAAGCAACTGCCATGTGATTGGTTGAGTAGATCATTGCATTAAGGAGAAATTGAACGGGTGTTCCTAATAATCCTTTAGGTGAGTGTATATGCACATAGAAGTAGGTGTTGGAGCAGTAAAACATCTAAACATGCAGGACAGTGGGTCCCCAGGACCGGAGTTGAGAACCAGTGCCTTAGAGCATTGAGTTAAACTTCTGATATTCTTGATGATAAATACATAGCTATAGTCCACACTCACTTGATATTTCTGTTATCCTATCCTTTGAAAATCTGTATAGTATCAATAATATTATCACAACAAGAGAAAGTTTAACTGATAAAGATGAGTAAGTGAAGTAAATGCAGAGACACGTTTTAGCTGCTGTGGTGGCACAACCTCAAATAATATTGCCTCTTGGGTTTTTGACTGACAACATACAGTGCATCAACACAGTCATACCTCTGATATTGCCCAGGTAGAGCCCATCAACAACCTGCCAATAGAAAAACAGAAACATATCAGTAGATATTGACAAGGTAAGCATGGCCTGTAACATTAGTGACGCTTCCGTTTAAACATCAGGCACATGTACATGCACGTACCCAATTTGGTCAGACAGTCTTCTCCCCATTAATTATAATAACTAGTGCAGTGCCCTTGCAAAATCAGTTTTTGTGTGTGTTTGTAGTAATTGTTGGTTTGCTGTGTTTGAGTGCTCATTGTTCAATGACATTTTTATTTGTTCATGGTAGAAAGCAAATACTGATACTGACATAATGACATACAGAATATACAGTATATGGATATAGATTATGAACAATGTAGACAGATATGTGCAGTGTAGTAACAGTAACATTTCAACAGTAGGAAAAATAAGTGTATGTGCAGTATGAACAGTATAAAGAGCAGTAGAATATGGGTATGCATGCATAAATGTAGTTACAGTTGGTACATATCATGAATATAAATAGAACACTATGGAGTAGTGCAATGGGGTGCAATGGGTTGGTGGGGTAGGCTGCATCTGTCAGAGGGGGATGAGGGCTTGGTGCTTTGGGAGACCACAACGTTGATGGCCACCTGATTGATGTCCCTGTCCAAGTGGCCATGGACGTGGTCAGATCATCAGGCACAGGCAGTTGTTATTAGTGGTTTAAGGAGATACAGCCTAACGTTGACGTTAGCTAGCGCTAGCTGATAATAGCAATTTCTAGTCGGCAACCTATTTTGGCCTTCGTTTTAATAAACATAACCTGTAGTAGTACACAATCGTATGTGTATTGTTTTTATGACAATGGGTGGAATTACTTTACGTTGTCTATTTATGTCTATTTATTTTTATTTTACAACGTTAACCACCAGTGTCTATACAGCATCAACAGGGGTTGCAATTGTTGTTTATGTGTGTGTAATGTCAGAAACTGTAACTGGGAGTACAACGGTCTGGTACGAGTTCACGAGTAGTAAGTTATGGGTTTGACTGCCGTTCCAGGACACTTTCATGGGTAGAAGGTTTTGAAAACATAAGTTACGGTTTGCCTGGAATGCACTATAACTCTTACAGCTGTAGTCGTGACAGCACCGTTTGGCTTGGTTATTACTACTACAGCAGTCACAGCACCATCTGGCAAAGTTAGCTTCGACTTCATACCAACTCTGACAGCTGTAGTATTGACAGCACTGTTTGGCTTGTTTAATAATGCAGTTCATTCTAACATGATGTAATTGTCTGAGGTGTATTTCACATTTTCGCTGCCAAAGCTCTGCTGCTCTCTGTCTCTGGTCCTGCGCTGTGCTCACTCAGTGTGCTGTGTGAGAGGGGGAGTGGCCAGTGGCTAGAGTGGTGAAATCCAACATCTGCTTCTTTTACCCATTTATCTTTACCAATATCTTTTTCATTTCTAATCCAAACAACGTCAAACTTGGCACTACACTTAGTCGTGCCCGTACCAAGACACCGGTCAAGTTTGAAATCCATCGGACTAACGGTTCGAGAGATATGTGCATAAAAGACAGATTACTGCAATTTATAGATAAATTACAATAATAAATCAATATCTGTTCTGACGTTACTGCAATTTATAGATAAATTACAATAATAAATCAATATCTGTTCTTACCAACAACTATGTATTAACCCTTCAATGTCCTTGCTGCAGAAAAAAACATTGTGTGCTCTACCAAACGGTTGAGTCGAACATTAAAGGGTTAAACAGATTATGGGATAAATAGAATAAGTTAACAAATACAATGTCATATATTATACATAGGCAAAGAAATTGTAATCTAAAGTGCACCAATCAAGTTATTTACTAAATATTATTTTAAATCAGGGTTGATCAAAAAAAGAGGTCCCTGTCTCAAAAGGTTTGAGAACCCCTGACATAGTGTATCCCAGGATCCATTCAGCCATTAAATACAGTCCTCAATATCTGTTTAAAACCATACTATGGATCTATAGACAAATGTTGCTCTACACATTTCTTTCCAGATCAGTATCTAAACCAAAAGCGACACTATTATCGTTTATCGCAATAATTTCTGGGACAATTTATACAAACACAAATGGACAATACATCCGGCACGTTATAACTCTCTTTAACATTGATACAATTTGTCACATTTGCGCAGGGAGTTTAGTCGCGCTAACTCATGTGATATTACAGTCACTACTGGCATTCTGATATAACTTGTAATTAAAGGAACATGCCACCGTTTGTTGAAATTGGGTTATTCACCGTCTCCCCTAGATGTAGATAGTTGGGCAACCTTATTTTTGTCTCAGTGCATGCATTGTAGTAGTCCGGCAGCATTGTCGCTAGCTTAGCATAGTGAATGGAATCTTTCACTACTTTTACTCACGACATGCTAACCAGCAACATAGGATTCCATTCACTATGCTAAGCTAAGCTAGCGGCGCTGCAGGACCAACAGAACAGATCCAATTGTCCAACACAACTGTCGCGTGGTGTTGTGACGCCTCCCTCGATTTGTACGTTGATGGGTGTTCCTCAAGTACAGCTGGGCTACAGCCACAATCAGTTTCTCCTCCATTTTTGCTACATCTACAAGAAAGGACCCATAGCAAGCCTTCCCCCATCTCCTCTGTGCTCTACTTCTATTGGATAGTCGTAGTCGCGTCGCGTTCAACGGATTCATTTGCATATCGGTACGGATCCACTTGTCCGACACGACTGGAGCATTGTGTCGTGACGCTACACTCAGTTTGTATGAGGGTATGTAGCGCCGCATTCCCGGGATGCTCTGCGGGCGCGTTGAAGTCACGTGACGTCACCCATAGGAATAGAGTGAGGTGCGTAGCACGGACAAGTGGATCTGTACTGTTAAGCTGGGCATCAGCCAGCTTTTTTGACGCACAACATTTTCTCAAATGCAGCGCCGCCCTCCCGTAACGCTTTGCGTGCACGTTGAAGTCACTCAACGTCACCCATTGGAATAAAGCGCAGTGCGGTGCGACAGAAGTGTTGCACAAACAAGTGGCTCTCTATCGTAAAGCGAAGTGCGGTGCGACAGAAGTGTAGCACGGACAAGTTGATCTGTACCGTGAGACAATGCTAGCCTGGAAAAATCCAGACCCAAATCCTGAACGATTTAGGGTCTGGCATCGAGTAATGAAAATGACTCCACTCGAGGGGCGGCACCAAGCGTGCATTTGAAAATCTCACTGTACGCAATTGGATAACACTACGACCAATCACCAGTGGGTTTTCGCTAAGCCCCTATGGCGGAGCTAACTGGTAGTTTAAACTCTTGCCGTATCAGATCGGGCAAAACAGCAAAAACGTTCTTCTTAAAAAGGAACGATTTGACAGCCGTCTTCTGTTCCTTTTTTTAGACAAAAAGCCAAGTCGAACTGGTTCATTGTAGTCAGTGCCAGCCCAAGCCTTTTGGGGGCCTTAAGCAGAATTTGATTTGGGGGCCCCCTCCTATCACGCGGAGTCACCTGTGCACTTGAATGGGGGCCCCCTGGTGGCCCCAAGCAGCTGCTTAGTTCGCTTATGCCTAGGGCCGGCCCTGATTGTAGTGGCCAAAGCCGTTTTAATCAACTGCATCCATAGCGATCTTAAAATGTTTACTAATGACTTCGAGGTCTCAGCGCTGTCGTCATCTGTTTAACACGCCACTGACACGCCTACATCAGATACACCGATGTGATTGGTGCAGCTCGGCTACAAGGGCATAGTTAATAAGCAGAATTACTCGGTGCCAGAGTAACTTGCTGAGCAAATTCAAATTGTGCTCTCGCGAGAACTCTGGATTTCCAGGGTAAGACTGCACAGCATGCACTGAGACAAAAATACGTTTGCCCACCTATCCACATCGGGGGGAGACGGTGGATAACCATATTTCAAAAAACGTTGGCGTGTTCCTTTAAATATGCGTACTGTAGAAAGATGGGCTAATATTATTAATTCTACCGATAGTTCAGGAAACATTCGTAGATGATATACCATTTACGATGTTTTTTATTATCAGTGTTGTTAATATAAGTGTTGCCTGTAGATGGGAAATGAAACTGTCTTGCATTATCTGGAACAGTTACGCCTCTAAGTGCATTGTTCACTACAAAATGACAACCGATGAAAAATTAATTGGTAATAAAAAACACATACCTTGTTCATTCCATTCCCCATGCCTCTCGGAAATGACTAAGTTTAAGAATGTAAAATACTACTGAGAGTTGAACGTCAACATACATGCAACACACAACACAAAATCAGAGTCTGACTTTCACTACAAAACATGACGGGTGAATGATAATGATTGCGAAATGGTCGTTCAGCAACTGGGTGACTATTTGCGTCTCTGTATGTAGTTCAATACATGGATGGAATTTTGATCGCCAGCTTTCCGCTACATCTCTTCACAACACCGCCATAATGCTGCTCTATAACCTTCGCCCCAGTTACTCGCTTCCGGATTTCCCCTAAACGATCGCAGTGGTGGATGAAACGTAATGGTTGCAGTCCGGTCAGGCCGGGATTCGTGGAATCAATTCAAAAAGATGATGTATTTGTCATACAGTAGTCATGTACAGTGAGTGCTACATGCCTATAAATCATCAGTAAAACTAACAATATTATTATATTAACTCTGCTTTCTGTATTCCTTCGTGAATATCTTGGAATTATAAATAAATGTATCTTGAATTTCAGTAAGTCCACGAATGGTTAAGGATTACAGTACAGCATGCATCACTGATTACAGAACCGAAAAGGTTCCATGATTACATTTCCATTTAGAGTGATACCCTTTTTACATGCAATTTGAAATGGTCAAGGGAAGTGGCAGGGCTTAAAGCCTCTGGAAGTTTGATTTCAGAGTAAAAATGTATATATAATATCAAAGTTAGTGTCTCAAAGCATTTACAAAAATATAGGTCTCACTCTCTCAAGACTGTGTAGGCGTGGCAGATCATGTTTTGACTGACATCTCCTTGACTAGCAAAATTAACCCATCGCTTTCTTGATTTTCATATGATCGGTTTGAGGAATTTATTCCATAAATTTCTTAATTATCTGAACATAACCATGCTTAATAAAAAACCAATACCAGGAAAGCTAAATTAAATGACAGTATTTCAAATTTGGATTCAAACAAATTTCTAATACTATCGGGTACTTAGTATTATTTATATAATATTCTAAATCAGTGGTTCTCAAACCTCTCCTCGGGGACCCCCAGCCAGTCCATGTATTTGATCTACCATTGAGCTAGCACACCTGATTCAACTTACCTACTAATCAACATGTTGTTTATTAGTGAATCTGATCTGATGGTTCAGGGCAACAGCTAAACTGTGTCACGTCTGGGGGTCCCCGAGGAGAGGTTTCACTGTTCTAAATGAGCTAGAAGGCTATTGTGGATTTGGGTTTCCAGTGGCTTTAAAACATCATGAAATTGACCCACCTATGTATTCTGTGCATTTAGGCTTTCTTAGCAACTTAAATTGGGATTTAAATGTCATCAATATTCAGTTTTCATTGAGTATTCATTTATTACATGAATAAAAATTGCACAATGAACGGCACTAAATGTGAAACTATTGCACACCTGCACACACACTTTCTTCGGAATTCACACTAAATACTATTACCATGTTGTTGAGGGTACCAGTGATGCAGAAGACGCACTGTTGGGTAAAACATAGGATATTTTATTTTGATTTATATTACACAATAACCTTAAGAGGAAGATGGCTTCCAAGACTTATTGACTGAGGTAATGTGGACAATTTGATAAATACAGACAACAGTATTTGTATGTTCTATCCCTCTTGGTATGTAATAACATGGTCCACTGGATGGTCGCTTTACTTCTTCCATTCTTTCTGCTCATAGTCCCACTTGGCCGAGAAGCCCTCTACAGGGTTGATCCTCATATCCAGCATTCTCTGCAGCTCCTTCTCTTTCCACTCAGACTCAAAGGTGTGGGGCACAGGTCCATACACTGTACCAAGACAGACATGTTGTTAAGCTCGGATTCAGCAAGGCTATGTATGAACCTCTATAACAGCCAGTGAGAAAGTATTCTTTCACATTACCAATCCGTTCACAATTCCTGCCAGTAACTACGTACACAATACAATCATGACAGGTGTGATGGAAGCAGGAAACATTTGTGCAACTGTATTCATAATGACAATTGATTTCTTTGACGTGTTGCGAACTTGTCTGTAGAATGTATTCACTGCATTAAGGGTGAAAACTGCTTCATGGACAATAATGACTGAAAACAAAACATAAATGTGGTTGTAACATTATGCGCTATGACGCTCCCATGAAAATTTGTGAAAGTCTGCAGTTTACATGGTGAGAACTGTGATAAATTTCAAAAACAGTGAAAGCACCTGGTTGAGAAAAAGCTCTTTTTAAATATATTTGAGTTTATTATTCATTGATATTCTGTAGAAATCATGGTTGACACGTGGTCGCTGACATGTAGTAAATAGGCTATGCTTGTTATCCCTAAGTCTAGGCAGAGTAAGCAAGAAAGCTTTGAGATCGAAGCCTTGTATGTAAAAGAAAATCTGTAGATCTGTCCTTGAGCATGGACATGTAACGTTTGCTAAAGTGTCACTGTAAAAAAGAAAAATAGCTGATAACTTAGATACAATTTCAAATTCATGTATACACATAATACACATCGAATTAGAGATGGACCGCTACCGCTAACAGTACTTGGTATCAGGCCCAATACCGGGCAGAAGTACTCATACTTGTGAAAGGCCCAATACTCCAAGCTGATACTTCCTCCATATTTAAGAGCGTTATGCTGCACAAGACTTTTCAAATTAGCCATAGATGGCCATAGTTGTTTTCTTAAAGTGCCAGAGAGGGAAAAGTATCCTACTGTACAACGCAGTATAGACACGAAACAGTGGTATTGCTCAACCATGTAACGATTGGAACAACAATACCAACAAACCGGTAAATCTGATTCACGTAAACGTTTCAATGGAAATGTAGCTGTATTCCAGCACTATGCATATATTTCATATTGACGATAATGACAGTATACTTCCTCTATCAGAGACCAGCTTAAAGCTGTACAACTGTATTTATTGTTATTTAAAAAAAGCAAGAAAAGCTACTTAAATGGGATAATGCTTCCCTGCAAAATTAGGTGATTTGTTGCACACAAAATCCCAGCCTAAAATGCATTATCATTACCAAGGCCGGAGCCACGCGTGCATATTATTGAAAAACACTGAATCACAACTCTATTTTCCTCATAACAATTCTCCAGTAGAGTTCAAATGGCGAAATACGAAATCGCTTCTCTTTGCCATTTTCATGTAAACTAACGTTTGAAAAATTATAGGTGCATATATTAGAATTCTCAAGGAAATGTGCACATTTAAGTACAGAACCGAACAAATGCTGCAAGTTAGTAGGCTAGTCACTGCATACTGTAGCGTCACATTAATTAATAATACACCTTCGGGAAGGAAAGACAAATGTCGGTAGTTTGCAAAACTTCTGGGTGAACAAAATAGTGGAAGTTCTGACATACAAATACAGTCGTATGCATGTTTAGGCACCAGTGACAATTTCCGTGATTTTCATTTATAAATAATTGGGTGTTTAAGGACAGTCATATTTCAGTAGAGAAATCAGGTTCATTGGAATAACAGAAAATGTGCAATATGCATCAAAATGAAACTAGACAGGTGCATAAAATTGGGCACCCTTGTCATTTTGTTGATTTGAATACCTGTAACTACTTAGCACTGATTAATTGGAACACACAATTGGTTTGGTGAGCTCATTAACTCTTGAACTTCAAGACAGGTGCATCCAATCATGAGAAAAAGGTATTTAAGATGGCCAAAGTTGTTGTTCTCTTTGACTCTCCTCTGAAGAGTGGCAACATGGGGGCCTCAAAACAACTCTCAAATGACCTGAAAAATATCGTTCAACATTATGGTACGAAAAGCTATTGCAGAGATTTAAGCTGTCAGAGTCCACTGTGAGGAAAATAGTGAGGAAATGAAAGACCACACAGTTCTTGTTAAGGCCAAAAGTGGCAGGCCAATCAAAATATCGGAGAGGCAAAGGCGAACAATGGTGAGAACGGTCAAAAACAGCCCACAGACCACCTCCAAAATCATCTTGCTGTAGATGGTGTCACTGTGCATTGTTCAACAATTCAGTGCACATTACGCAAGAAGAAGCTGTACTGGAGAGTGATGCGGAAGAAGCCTTTTCTGCACACACACCACAAACAGAGTTGTTTGAGGTATAAATGCACATTTGGACAAGCCAGCTTCATTTTGGAAGAAGGTGCTGTGGACTAATGAAACAAAGATGGGGAGTTATATGGTCATAACAAGGGGCGTTATGCATGGTGGCAAAAGGACACAGCGTTCCAAAATGAACACTTGCTACCAACAGTAAAATCTGATGGAGGTTCCATCATGCTGTGGGGCTGTATGGACAGTGCCGGTACTGGGGATCTTGTTAAAGTTGAGGGCTGCATGGATTCTACTCAATATTAGAAGATACTTGAGAATAATGTAGAGGAATCAGTCAGAAGTTATTGAAGTATGCCGGGGCTGGATATTTCAACAAGACAACGACCCAAAACACTGCTCAAAATCAACTCTGGCATTTATGTAGAGGAACAAGTACAATGTTCTGGAATGGCCATCACAGTCCCCAGACCTGAATATCATTGACAATCTGTGGGTGATTTGAAGCGGGCTGTCCATGCTCAGCAACCATCAAAGCTAACTGAACTTGAGATGGAAGGGTCCAAAATACCTTCATCCAGAATCTAGACACTCATTACAGGCTATAGGAAGTGTATAGAGCAGGGGTCACCAAACCTTTCCCTGGAGGGCCTAGTGTATGCAGGTTTTCACTTTTACCTTGTAAGACTGATGGAGTAGCTCACTAACTGGTTAGGATCTCCCCTCATCTGGCAGTCTGTGACCTAATTTGGCTCTAATTGAGCTGATCCATACACCCAATTATTTATAAATGAAAATTGTCAGGGGTGCCTAAACTTTTGCATAAGACTGTGGAACTTTTTAGACTGTAGAACATAAGATGTAGCCTATTTATAGTTTTTTTCATTAGATTACAGTGATAGTACAGCTATAATTGTGTACCGATTATAATAAAACAATCAAATACCTTAACAGAATGATATATGATTAGGTCATTATCCCTGTTTGGAGAAACTCACTTCAAACAGACATTCTCATCTTACCAAAACATCTGCAATGTTTAGTGCAAATGCGAACACAAACATGCAGATATTGCATTCGCTTTCACAAACGTGTTTCTCTCATTTTTAGCTAATTAGGGAAAGAGACGTAAACTATTGACATTTGTAATAAATATTACACATTCTTGACCTGCAATGTAAATTATGTTCTTTTGGAAATGTAGGAACTTCTACTTTTCTATATTTTAATTAGCTGATCAACATCTAAGAAACAGCAGATTTTAGCTTGAAAAATTTGACATTTGGCATAGTTATTAAAAGTACTTGTATCGGTAAAACTAACTTAACCAGTACTCTAGGTGCATCCAAACGGCATAAACAATAAATAGTGGTCTATGCACGTTTCCAGGAAAGTTAAGGTACGTAGAAATGAATAGGCTATAATCCTTCGAAGAGTCTATGAAGAGTTTACATGTTAAGGTTCTGTAGATTTTAACATGAAATCTACCAAGTCACTAACCTGACTCCGCCAGATGGATTGCTTCGCATTTGCTCCGCATATCCATCTGGGAACGTTCCGTTGGAGAACTTTTGGGAAAGGGCGAACATGCTGGTCAGCTGAATGGATAAACCATCTGTCTATCACCAACTATGTTGATAGACAGGCAAAATCAAACAATCAGAAAATTTGCGCGATAGCTACGCCCATCTCATACATGGAAGCCGCCATGTTGTTTAGACTGAACAGTCACTTCTCGTTGCGTCACACCCTAACCTGCCTCAAACAAACACTGATTGGTCATTGTTTGGCGAACAGGTCCAAATTTTCTCTATCTCAAGATGCCAGACTGATCTGCGAGTGAAAACCTGGAGCTTGCGAGATCAGGTTGGTCCCACGTGGCTACCAAGTCACAGCATTAAAAGGAAAAGAATTTACAGAAACTTAATCAAATTCATTGTCCTTTACAACCAGGCTGGGAAATTACACAGGTGCCTTTTCACATTGGCAGGTAACTTCACCTAATGTACCCGCCACTGTGGTGGGTGAATTTTAAAACTTATAGGTTAATAAGTTTTTTATGGCGGTTGGATGGTTATTGGTTGGATGGTTATTGGATGGCGGTTGACAAAAATGCTGAAGTTTACTCATTAAAAAAGACACACTTTTGTCAAGGTGAATATACAATTGGGTTTCACAGAGTCTGAGAAATCCAGCCTAAGCTAAGGTATCATAGACATACACTCACCTAAAGGATTATTAGGAACACCATACTAATACTGTGTTTGGCCCCCTTTCGCCATCAGAACTGCAGTCTTTAGAAATGTTGGCCCATATTGATAGGATAGCATCTTGCAGTTGGAGATTTGTGGGATGCACATCCAGGGCACGAAGCTCCCGTTCCACCACATCCCAAAGATGCTCTATTGGGTTGAGATCTGGTGACTGTGGGGGCCATTTTAGTACAGTGAACTCATTGTCATGTTCAAGAAACCAATTTAAAATGATTCGAGCTTTGTGACATGGTGCATTATCCTGCTGGAAGTAGCC
>JACXGM010004541.1:0-10132 GCA_016801145.1 Umbra pygmaea | reverse complement strand
TTGTGCCAAGAAAACATCCCCCAAACCATTTAACCACCACCACCAGCCTGCACAGTGGTAACAAGGCATGATGGATCCATGTTCTCATTCTGTTTACACCAAATTCTGACTCTACCATCTGAATGTGTCAACAGAAAAAGAGGCTCATCAGACCAGGCAACATTTTTCCAGTCTTCAACTGTCCAATTTTGGTGAGCTCTTGCAAATTGTAGCCTCTTTTTCCTATTTGTAATGGAGATGAATGGTACCCGGTGGGATCTTCTGCTGTTGTAGCCCACCTGCCTCAAGTTTGTGCGTGTTGTGGCTTCACAAATGCTTTGTTGCATACCTCGAGTTGTAACGAGTGGTTATTTCAGTCAAAGTTGCTCTGCTATCAGCTTGAAGTAGTCGGCCCATTCTCCTCTGACCTCTAGCATCAACAAGGCATTTTCGCCCACAGGACTGCCGCATACTGGATGTTTTTCCCTTTTCACACAATTCTTTGTAAACCCTAGAAATGGTTGTGCGTGAAAACCCCAGTAACTGAGTAGATTGTGAAATACTCAGACTGGCCCGTCTGGCACCAACAACCATGCCACGCTTAAAATTGCTTAAATCACCTTTGGGAAACATTCTAAAATTATATAACTTCTTTTACCTGGCCATTAGCGTCTTACTGAGGAACTTCCCAAAAGTTGTGAGCCCAACCCAGAAAAGTAATCTATTACAGTATTTATGCCCATCTCTGATCCGTGATCTGAGAAAGTAAATCAAGTAACCATTTCAACCACTGCATGGAATGCTAAGCTCTCATTGGATGATTCTGCAGGTGTATGAAATACAGGTGCCCAGTCTATAGAAGGATTCGCTGGAGAGCAACGTGGCAAGGTAAATAATTTGGCTTATCTATCCCAAATCCTGGGCAGCGCTGCCTCGTTCTGGAGTTCTGGGGAAAGTCAGAGAAAATATAGGCAGGCCCGAACCACTGACTATCATGTCGTAGATTGTCCTGCAGTGCAGCGACGTCATGCAGACCCCCATTTTTATTCAATTTCATACTTTGTTTAATTTTCTCTGATAATTTTTTTTCCAGTCTTGTTCAAAGTTAAAATTTAAGCTATTAAGTCAATAATACTGGTAACTTGGATTTTATATTCTAAGTTATATATTGTCCAATATATTGGAGTATCAGATTCTTAGATCACCAAATATTTGTATCGACATCGGCCTTAAAAATCATTTTTCTAGGGGTGCAACGGATCAAAATACTCACGGATCGGATCGTTCCTCGGATCAGAGTCACGGATCGGATTATTTTTCCGATCAGCAAAAAAAAATACAAGACAAATAAACATAAGATGTCTTTTTGTTTATTAACAATATGGGGAAAATATGAGAGAGAAATGTGATTATTATTAAAACGTTAAGCGTTTTCCTTACAATAGGCTTTAATGAAGCAGAAAGGCTTAACGTCAGATAACGCCCATAATAATTGGAATTTGGGTTAGTTGTTTTTAACATTTTCAGTGGTTATGATGAGCAATATGAGAGAGAAATGTGGTTAAAATTGATCGTTGTTTAGGTAGGCTACATTAAATCACGTTAAGCATTTTCCTCGTCATTAAGTGTTCATGACAAGATATGGCCATGAGAAATTTGGTGATGATTGACCATTGTTTAGGTACATTAAAACCCCGGTAAGCTTTTTCACGTTAAGCGTTTTAGTATGTCCCGTATGCGACGGGATGTCATAACGTGGCTCAAACAATTTCAGCATGTGTTAAAAGTCCTCTTTTTGCACAACCGAATATGGCCTCATGTCTGCACCTATAAACACACCGCTCACATTTGTGATGGCTTTAGCCCGGTCTGATTAATTGCTTAAATGCCACGGTGATAAGCGGTTGTTTTGCAGCTTTCAGTTTCACTCCTGTCAGTGAAACACCGGGGGGATGTTGCTTCAAATGCGTTGCCATGCTTGATGTGTTTCCACTGTCATATGGCTTTCTTGTGACACAGTGCCTACACACTTCATCATTATATTTAACAGGGAAGCCAAAATGCTCCCATACAGGGGATTTAAATGACGCTGGGCGTTCAAGCTCCTCCGTTCCTCCGCTCACCATGACCACGCTTTGAACGGACTGAAAATGCGCACAACTTTTTTTTCAGAAATCAACCCGCGGATCACGTATGTGCCGAACCGAAGATATTGATCCGAACGGATCACGGATCAATGACGATCCGTTGCACCACTATCGTTTTTTTCATTCCAATTTTATGGACAAAAGATGATTGCATCGTCTATCGACAATGTTTGAACCAATTATCCTAACGTTTTAGCTGAAAATATGAATGGTGCCAGATTGTTTTGTGTAGCAGTCTAAGCTTCCAACAACACGTGCCCCCTGGTGACAGGGGTTTGAGCCCCGGGTCGGCCGACAGTCTGTGCCTTTCCTCTCTGTTTCCCCTACATACCTGTGTCCTTAACCACAGCATCAGACTGTCCGGTCAATCAAAATTAAGCAAAACTCCCCAAAAAAGGATACATAATAATAATAATAATGCTTGAATTGATAATTTATAACATTTAAATAGACTGATTGATAGCTGCTATATTTATATGGGGTTGGGTCCAGAAGCTTGATGCACTCGTTTATTAAACATTTGAAGGTCTACATGTCGTAGATAAAGCACAAACATCAATATAGAACAAAACCACCACATGAATACAAACACAGAAAATGCTATCCAATTAATAACAATAATAATAATAATAATAATTAGAAAACATACCAAACTTCCTCTGCCACAGGACAACCAGTCCTGTCAAGCCAATGAAGAAGCACATTCCTGCCACAACAGATTTCCACTCATTTGAGCCCTTGTTCATCTCTGCAAAGCTCTGTTTGAAGCTGATATGGTACACTGGCAATACACAGAAAACACAAGACTTTGATTAGTTCAAAATGTAACCATGCGTTCAACCACATCACCTGAGAAGCCCCTCGCTAGAGTGTGCAATTCGGGGTCTGCCTCAATGTGGGTGGAGTCAAATGTCTATGCAGTGTGCCCTTACCATCTCCTAATCCTAAACTTAACCATTACAACACATGTGCTGGTACCACTTTAAATAATATTTTTCCCATCTCCTAATCCTAACCTTAACCATTACAACGCATGTGCTGGTTGAAAAGAAATGGTGGGTGGGGTTAAATGTGGGAGGAGTCAAACGTTTGACTCCAACCACATTGAGCCCAGCCTCAAAACAACAACCCTTGTACAGCACACTGTATAGAAATTTGACTCTAGCCATATTGAGGCACACCCCAAATTGCACACAGCAGTGAGGGGTACTTGTATCACCTTTCAACTATGCAAGTCAAACATGTTTAAAACAAATTTCTATTTCGGTCTTTTACGGTGTCAGTTTTCACCATGTGATAGACAAAAGTTTCAAATACAAAGCTCTTCTATTAAGCAATAAACAACGAAAGGGTATAAAAGACCGACTTACATGCAATCTTCTCCTCGTTGGAGAGGGTGGCCCATGCCCCCTTCTCTTTTTCCTTCAGGGACTTCTGCACTGGGCTCAGGTCAGTCACAAACTTGACATCAGGGAGGGGGTTTTCCCGTCTGTCATAGTATGATGGGAGGGCATAGTCCTCTACCTTGGCAACACCTGCAGGGAACACCATGTTAAGACAAAGGACTGACACACACAACCAACCAATCATAGGATTGATACACATTTCCAACCAAACATAGGACTGACACACAAGAGAGTAGGACTGTGCTCTCTCACACAAGAGAGTTTGAGTGATTTGACAAATATATAACGATTTCACATGCTAATATTCACTTGTGTTATTGGAAAGCTACCCAACCGTTCCTGGATATCTACTTTGCTGCAGGTTCTTTTCAACCATAAAATGGATGAAAAGCTAAAAACATTTTTGGGCAGCCCCAATTCTTATTGTGTTTTATGGAAAATCTTTATTTAGACAGCCGGAGGCTCGTGTTTAATTCTAATTAACTATAACTACAAAAGGTTAGAAATATCTGACACATTAATACTTTGTAATCCATTTGGCTTATATTATCATGTTCATAGGAGTGTTCTGCTTTGGGTGGATTACCAATTGAATATAATCCAGATGTATATATTTAATATTTCAATTCCAGTAGCAAATAAAACTTGGAAAGTTTTAAAGAAAACATTGCATTTTGGCTAGCAATGTACAAGAAAATGCCACCAGACTCAACTGGGTGATGCTTCACAATGCAAAAGGAAAATGACCCAAAACACACTGACAATGGAATCAAGGAGTTAATCGTGGGGGGAAGTGTCAAGTTTCAGACTGGCCAAGTCAATCCCCTTAATTCTGATTGAAAATGGATTTCAATTAAATGTAAAAAAAATTCAATTAAATATTAAAGAAAGTGGCTTCAAACATCCACACTAAGAAGCTAATGCATTTTATAAGTGCTGTAAACAGAATCACTTACCATGTCCTCCACGTACACAGACTGATGTGGAGATGGCACGTTTGCCAACTAGTCTAAGGGCTCTGGTGGCCAACATTCTGAAAACAGAGAAAATGTGTGAGAAACCCTTAATGGGACAGCTGGGTGGCCTACTGGTCAAAAGCATTGGGCCAGTTCACAAAAGGTCATTTGTTCTATATCCAAACAGACAAGGTGAAAGACCATGTTCTGTCACTGATCAAGACTCTAAACCAAAATTGCTCTCAGGCCTTAGCCATAATGTGTTCTTACAATAAGGTCTATTTTCATGTTAAAATAACAGTAAAATATTAAACCAATAATAGCTAGACTAAGTATTTAAAACATTACTAACCTGAACTACATGTAACAAGAATAATATCTTAAGTTATTTTGTTTAGATAATAACTAAAGTTTAGAATACTGACATTTAGCAAAACATTCCTATCACTTCAAAGCACAAACCCATCTAATATTCTAGCTAGTATTTAGCAAGCTAACTAGCTAGCTAAAATATGCAATAGTAGTGTTGCCTAACAAGCAAAGTGGCTAACTATTTACCTAATCGGAGTAGCATAGCTACTTCCTACATACGGTTAAGTGATTCACATTAAATGTATAATATTATATTGTAGTAACATAAGCTTGTCAACTATGTACAGGAGATAATATTCCCAATAACGATGTAGCTAGGTTTATCAGAAGGGTCCATTTGAATGTACCGTAACGATGCTAACCCATAGCTATCAAGCTGACACAAGGTCATCCAGTAGACAATACCTAACGTTAGATTAATAACAATTCGCTGTGTTATATTCCTAATTCAAACTACCCACGATTACAAATGCCAGTGTAAATTACCATGACTAATAGCAATAGAGCTCAACATTGAATTAGCAAACCAAGGGCAGATTATTCCCAACATTATGAGCCATCTGAATTCGCATAGCATCATCATGCACGAAGCCGACCATTCAGATTGCCTGTCTCGCTTGTATGTACTAGGCGGTCAGAACTCAATGTCAGATCTCTTCACTAGATTCTCTCGGAAAAAGATGGCAATCACATATAACAAAAATATACTACACTTTATATGTACACAAATATTTCATATATAATTTATCAGACAGATATATATATCAAAATGTAACCATCTGTCCTTACGTGTTCTCCTTTCGATGCCGCTTGAAAAAGCATAAAGGAAGAGTGACTTAACCGGAAGTACGTTGAGCTAGTGAGAGGTCACGAAAATCATATAGAAGGTCAATCGCGCAAGCATGCGTTTTGTGTATGCTTTGAATCTTACTTTCATATTTAGTATATTAATGAATGTTTTGAAATTCACTTTGAAGTGTATAATAAAACATGTAATTAAACATAATACCATTGGTGCTTCAAGTTCGCTGTGTAATTTAAACTGATCTTTTACGACAGTAATGTCTAGCGAAACTTCTTTTCATCAACCTCCATGTTGGCGCAATATTTGTATTCTTCCTTACACGCGGTATGCCCTGGGATGAACCAAAATGGAGGGTGTAGTCCGGTTATGTTTTACGGTACTTTACCGGTGTAAAAGAACCGAGGCAGCGTGAATTTCCAGTGGATGGCCCGTCGTGAACAATATATAACATTCGGTCTCTGTAGCTTACACGAAAAGTAAGATTTATATAGATAGTCAAAGAAACTCCAATACCGTAGTCAACCCGAGCTGTCACTGTGTTCTGTTGTATCGGGTATGATATCCGTTAGCTAGCCGACTCCAGACCGTTGTACAATTAGCTAGGTAGCTAGTTAGTTTAGTGTTCATCTGACTGCAAATAATGAGTATTAAATTGACCACACAGGCTTATTGCAAAATGCTTTTGCATGCTGCTAAATATCCCCATTGCGCCGTGAACGGATTACTGGTTGCTGAGAAACAGAAGGATAAGAAAAAAGAGAGCCCTTCCACTTCAATTTTTTGTGTGGATTGTGTACCCCTGTTCCACGGCACACTTGCATTGGCACCAATGTTGGAGGTGGCACTTACATTGGTGAGGGAATTGTTACCCATTGTCGTGTATTTATGTAATGTTGATCATGCATTATTTCAAAACTTTAGCCACTTTGTTACTGCGTCTGTTTAATTAGAGGTGTATTAACACCTGTCTTCTAGTCAGCTCTAGTCAACTCTCCCTCCTTACTTTCAGATTGACACTTGGTGTAAAGAAAACAAATATGTAATAGCTGGCTATTACCAAGCGAACGAGCGCACTAAGGACTTCAGGTAAATTTATCTTTACACAGGTACACTTGAATATCTGTGTTGTATGATACCATTCAATGGGAAATGTAATGTCTGCAGTTTATGCGAGTGCAACCCGCAGCTAAGATTTCAGTATGTTGCAAATTCTATATACCAAAAACGTTTTCCCAGCAATTATTGTTTTTGTAAATACTTTGTGAGAAATATGCAGTTTGCACATGTACTCAATTTGAAACATGCAGGTTAGGTTCTCAAGTCAGTTCCCCTGACAAAAGCACCATCTTAGATCTGGACTTGGTCCCCGGGCGCTGTAAATGGCGGCCCACTGCTCCCTTGAGTGATGGGTTAAATACAGAGAATTAATTTCACTACATGTATGTGTATGTGACAATACAGTACCTTTGCCTTATTCCCTCAGACCTAACCAGGTTGCTGAAAAAGTTGCAGCCAGGATTGCAGAAAACTTCAGCGAAGCAGCAATGATTATGGTAATCCAGTATTAGTTGACACATGGATAAGATCAGAGCTTGAACATTATAACTGCCATATTAGACAAACAACTCTATCTTTTTTTCAGGTTGACAGCACCAGATTTACCATGGGCTGCTATGAGCCCATCTTAGCCATCTACGACCACCATGAAAACAAGTGGAAATGCAGGGACTCTAATGTGTAAGAGAGAATATGATAATTTCCTAAATGTAACGTGAACAAGATACTTAGTGTGTGTATATATAAGAGCTACTGAGCCACTATTATCACAAACTATTTGAACATACAGGAATTTGGCAGTCTTAACTGCTTTAACCTATACACACAGGCAGTAGCCCCACAAAGCTCCATTGAAATTACTAAAAGAATCTAATCTGTTATAATTGTAATTCTTTGGTGGCAGGACTGGCACATTGCAACTTTGCAAACAGTCTTATGCTGGATTTACTCCAGACATGGCAAACAATCACCGTACGGCATCGTAATGCAGACACACTTGTACAACGCAATCAACATCGTAATCAATCTTCAGCATCTTGAAAATGGTGGACAACGTTGCATACAACTGTCCTCCAGCAAGGCGACTAGCAGGAGCTTTTTCAGTTTAGTGTTCTTTAACAAAACAAAAACTATCTACTGATCTGTCAAAGCTTGTGTTGCAATCCCATGAGCCCATAGGTGAAAGCGACATATTAGCTCTTCCTCTGTGGTACATCAACTTCCGGTTCTGGTGCCGTACGGCAAAGCACCGCACAAGTTGGATAATTTCAACTCTTGCGACACATGCGCCACACCGCATCAACATTTTGCCGGATCCAGTAGATTTGCCGCAGCAATGCGCATTGCTTCCTATTGAAATGAATGGACTTCCGCCGGAACGCAACCGGTTTGCCATGCCTGGTGTGAATCCAACATTATACTTTATATCATAATTTCTTGGTGGTTTTCCTTTTCCTGTCCAAAGGCACCACACTTTGAATTAATTGGTGCACTATTAGAAAATGTATCAGGAATCATGAAAGCCAGTGTATTAGAGCCGTGGGTCATGGAGCTGAGCTTCTGGAGTGTGGGTTTGTGTTTCAGGGACTGCTTTGAGGACTGGGGTGAGGCACAGAAGATCACGTCGGCTCTGCTGGAAGGCAGGTCTTACGAGAGCTTGATCGACTTTGACAATCACTTGGACGACCTCAGGAATGACTGGACCAATCCTGAGATCAACAAGTCTGTGCTGCATCTGTGCTAAGCTGTCCAGCGCATGGGACTGCAAGGCATTTCACAAGGACATTGGTGCCAAATGGCACGTTACGTGGAAATTATAAGTGCCGAATGCCTCCTCTTTGTTCCCAGTGAATTACAGTCAAAGAGAAGAGAGCGTTTGGAGTGCCCTCCAGTCCATTTTCAAAGGGCAAGCAGGATACAGGAACCATTGGTGTTTTAGTTCCCATAGTAGGGAGGACCGAAGTGGCTAACACTTCTGCGTCATGCAATGCGTTGCTTTTCTTTAAGCCTGCGGTTTTTGTACGCTAATAGTTAATGAAGATGTATGTATAATTAATACTTTAGATACCTCAGAATGATTAGCCCTACAGATATGTTAGTCATTACAAAATTATTGTTGTAAGATCAGACTTTTTGAAATATTTCTGAATTCTAATCAACAACAAACAAAAATTTTCACTACTGGCATCTTAAAGTTTAGAATTTCAAAGCAGGTTATCTCCAGATTTTTTTGTTTGTAATAGCTTAGTATTTATTTGTTATATGATTATTAAACTTAAGTTTCAGAGTTAATGTGTTTTGTTGGATAGGTAATAACAAATAATTAAGTCTGGGGGTGATTTGCTAAATATCCATGTTATATATTATCATTATATATTATTTATCTAACTAAAGATTGTGGGATAGATTAAGATTTTAAATGAAAGATAAATAAAATACCTTTTGAGGTCTTGCTATAATAAACATTTTGTATAAAATTGTTTAAACTGAATGTACACATGAACATTTTCAGATGTTCCGCATGTTTTTTATGCCTTTTTTCTAATGTTATTCTATAGTAGGACATCACTGACCTTTGATACCTGAGTGATCCAATACTTGGATACTTCTGAATGAGCTGGGTGTGCAGCTTTCCATAACTTTGGCTTGAGAAAGCATGCAGTGGGTGTTCATAAGAAAAACAACGTTACATCATCCATGTTTAGAAGCAGAGAGCTTAAAGCATCCCTATTTAGTATTCTAATAATGTTACAAATGGTAAAATAATATGTTTTATAGCACCTACTCCAAATAACTTTGACAAAGAATTACATGCATTGAATTACATAGTGCCTACAACATATTTTTCTATTTGTTGTGTCAGTGCTGCAGTTTCATACACTATGTTTGTTCCTCTTACCTGTACACTGTACTGTACACTTTCAAGCAGATTTATTATTTCAGAATACAATTTTATACTAAAAACAAACTGGTGACCAAAGGTGTTCCAGTGGTTTAGTTGCTGTGTTGAAATCTCATGTACCGCTGTAGCATAAGTTGCACAACCTACTGATAGATATTTCAGCAAACATTATCTTACTTCCTCGAATTTCCTGGCCAAGGAATTATTAAAAAATCCCTGAAAATGTGTTTTAAAGTGCAAAACTGAAACTTAATATTTAAGAATCCTTATAAAGATTATCCATATCTTAGATTCAGCGTAACCAATCATATTCAAAGTTCCACACCCAGTTTGTTGGTCTCCAGCTGTGTTACATTAAATTGATTCTTATGATTTGACAGTAAATTCAGCTCTTTCTGTATCTTCGCCTGTTAGTGGATCAAATGAGCACCAAGGAGCTTAAATCATTTTGGAAAAATCTAATGGGATGGTACAAGATTTAAAGTGTAGAGCAGTGGTTATCAAAAATC
>JACXGM010004540.1:16415-37774 GCA_016801145.1 Umbra pygmaea | reverse complement strand
TCAACTGCATTCAACTGCACATTCAACTGCACTTTTCTATCTTTCCCCCTTATCGTACCCTTTGTGTTATTCTTGTGTATTTGTATTCATGTGTAACTCTGTCTGTACTTGCACCTTTGCTTTATCTTGGCCAGGTCGCCGTTTTAAATGAGAATTTGTTCTCAACGTGCCCACCTGGTTAAATAAAGGTTAAATAAATTAAAAAAACATCTGTTTTGCCTCCCTACCCTTCCACCAAGTCCTCTTCTTCCATTGTCAGAAATCGTAACACTGTGTTGTGCTTTGTTCAGATTGCCAATTGAAGGTATATTACAGTAGATGCACCTCTATGCTAGTTTACATAGAGCTTGATCTGGTTGATCATTGGTAACAGTTTTTCTCAATTGCTTTTGCACAATCGACGAATGACTACTAAACTTTGTTAAACTACCGGCATATGACAAATTTTCGGAACGTGGTCATTTGTTCAATTTTGACACTGAGTCTAAATGATACTATGTTGCAGGCTCTGTATTCAGCAGACCACTCTACCTCTGTCTCCTTTAAATACTCACTATCCCTTCCATTAAGTACCAGTACAGCTGAGTTATCGGTGCGTACTGCACAGCAAACTCTAAAAGCCCGTGATTAAAAAAGTAGGCCTATCGAAATATCTGTGTGAATGCGTGTATATAAACTAAAATGTTATTTATATACAGTGCCTTGCAAAAGTATTCGGTCCCCTTGAACTTTTCGACCTTTTGCCACATTTCAGGCTTCAAACATAAAGATATGAAACTGTAATTTTTTGTGAAGAATCAACAACAAGTGGGACACAATCATGAAGTGGAACGAAATTTATTGGATATTTCGAACTTTTTTAAATAATAAAAAACAAAAAAATTGGGCGTGCAAAATTATTCATATTATTATTAATAAGTTAATACTTTTGTAGCGCCACCTTTTTCTGCGATTACAGCTGTAAGTCGCTTGGGGTATGTCTCTATCAGTTTTGCACATCAAGAGACTGACATTTTTGCCCATTCCTCCTTGCAAAACAGCTCGAGCTCAGTGAGGTTGGATGGAGAGTGTTTGTGAACAGCAGTTCTCAGTTCTTTCCACAGATTCTCGATTGGATTCAGGTCTGCACTTTGACTTGGCCATTCTAACACCTGTATATGTTTATTTGTGAACGATTCCATTGTAGATTTTGCTTTATGTTTTGAATCATTGTCTTGTTGGAAGACAAATCTCCGTCCCAGTCTCAGGTCTTTTGCAGACTCCATTCTTCCAGAATGGTCCTGTATTTGGCTCCATCCATCTTCCCATCAATTTTAGCCATCTTCCCTGTCCCTGCTGAAGAGAAGCAGGCCCAGACCATGATGCTGCCACCACCATGTTTGTCAGTGGGGATAGTGTGTTCAGTGTGATGAGCTGTGTTGCTTTTAAGCCAAACATAACATTTAGCATTGTTGCCAAAACGTTCGATTTTGGTTTCATCTGACCAGAGCACCTTCTTCCACATGTTTGGTGTGTCTCCCAGGTGGCTTGTGGCAAACTTTAAATGACACTTTTTATGGATATCTTTCAGAAATGGCTTTCTTCTTGCCACTCTTCCATAAAGGCCAGATTTGTGCATTTTAGGACTGATTGTTCTCCTATGGACAGACTCGCCCACCTCAGCTGTAGATCTCTGCAGTTCATCCAGAGTGATCATGGGCCTCTTGGCTGCATCTCTGATCAGTCTTCTCCTTGTATGAGCTGAAAGTTTAGAGGGACGGCCGGGTCTTGGTAGATTTGCAGTGGTCTGAAACTCCTTCCATTTCAATATTATCGCTTGCACAGTGCTCCTTGGGATGTTTAAAGCTTGGGAAATCTTTCTGTATCCAAATCAGGCTTTAAACTTCTCCACAACAGTATCTCAGACCTGCCTGGTGTGTTCCTTGTTCTTCATGATGCTCTCTGTGCTTTCAACAGACTTTTGAGACTATCACAGAGCAGGTGCATTTATACGGAGACCTGATTACACACAGGTGGATTCTATTTATTATCATTAGTCATTTAGGTCAACATCGGATCATTCAGAGATCCTCACTGAACTTCTGGAGAGAGTTTGCAGCACTGAAAGTAAAGGATAATTTTTGCTTGCCCAGTGTGTCAGTTTTTTATTTATATCCAATAAATTTCATTCCACTTCATGATTGTGTCCCACTTATTGTTGCTTCTTCACAAAAAATTTCAGTTTTATATCTTTTATGTTTGAAGCCTGAAATGTGGCAAAAGGTTGAAATGTTCAAGGGGAACAAATCCTTTGCCAAGGCACTGTAGTGCAACCAATGTAAGTTATATATTATTAGCAATACATGCATAATCAAAATATCTGTTAAAACAACAAGTTCGACACACCAGGATTGGTTGTCTAGATGACAATGTATCTTTAGATGAAGCGCTCATAAACCACATAACGGACAAAAAAAGGCCTAAGTGCCACAAAGTAATAGACAGTATGTTATAAATTCTAAAACGTTACAAACTATTTGTTTCTTTATAATAGGCATACATAAATCACAATCACACTAGGCTACCATCAGTTGGAGAAATCTTGCTAGTCCTTGGGTGTTTGGGGATGGATTGACAAAAAACTAAAATTCTCTTTTGAGACATTGCTAACTAGTGGCGCTGATATAGTAGTCGTTGTGCAACTTGTGTGTGGGCCTGGGCAGTGATTGTGCGTGCTGCATAGTCTGAATCGTAATCACGTGATTTGTGTCAAGACAAATCTGATTGGCCAATACACACTGAAGATGAATTAAATATTTTTTATTAAATAATTACTAAAATTATCCCTCTCTTCATCTCACACCCCAGACATGATATACAAAAATGTTGTGGAAAATAAACAAAAACCAGAGATATTTATATGCTACCATTTTATTGTTATCACAGTTTGCCAACAGGGGGTGCTGCAGGTGCTGCTCCTTCCACTCCTACTTCTCGCACCTCTGCTTGTAGCCAATTTTGTTTATTGCACATATTGTAGTTCCTGATTATTTTGCTGTTGTACATATTTTTTATGTTCCGGCTCTCTTTATATATTTTCAGTTGGCTGTGAAGTGAGTACATACAATGATAAGAAAGTTTTGAATAAATGTCATCAAAAAATGATTACAGTGATTTTTTCATTGATGGATTTATTTTCATTTGAGACATGAGTTAATTCTTCACATTAGATGTCCAATACAAGAGAATATCAGCTGTGTGTTAAAGGACATTTACTGTGTTTATAAACTATTTTCTGTTATTGTCTTGAAGGAAATGTCTGTAAAAAAATTGAAAAATGACTGGCAGCAAATTACCAGTAATTTTTTCTGTTTTTTTCACAGATATTTTTTACAGTGTAGGATTGGTAGGATGGTCATTTACTCCAGGGCATGTTTGGCAGGACTTTGGCTTCTAAAGATCAAATCCCAGTGCCCCAGAGCAATGAAGGGGACGTAGGGTGCTGTCCTTCTGACTGGAACTGAAACAGGTGTCCTGATGCACTGTGCATGGGATTAAAGATCCCATGGCTACTTTTGTCTAATTTAACACTGGGTCCATAGCTGTCACAGTCACGTGTCAGTGTGGAATGACTTTGCTCCTACTACAAGATGTGTTTTTGGGTTTAACGTCTTTCTGTGGCATTGTTTTGCTTTAGGTATGTCTGCCTCTGATATACCAAATGTTGCAACTCAAGGAAGAAACTCTCTCAGTATGCTAGCAGATACAGTTTTCAGGCTTCACCTCTGCCTTCTGAAAACGGGATGCTTCTGGTTTCTGTAGGCCTCCGAGATCCTGCTCAGAACACAGTTTAAGCCTATTTTCCATTGATCACATCAAAGCGCACTGCGCTGCTCCATGCCCACACAGACTGGTCAAGTACAGCGCGGGTTGTGTTTCCACAACTGATCAGAGAATGGTTTGTGCATTGTAAACATTTGTGATTGACAGTGGGAAATAGAGAATATGCAATGTGTATAGAGAGAGGAAAACAATGGTATGCCTCAACAATTTACAGAAAAAAATAGTACAACACTAAAAGGCAACTTGTAAATCTGACTTAAACAGTTGATTGCATAGAAAGGTATTTCAGTTTAATAGAGCTGTGTAGAATTTAGCTGGTGAGAAGGCTACTTCCTCTTTCAGAAATGCGCTTATAAAGCTATAAAACCTATTTATTGATATTTATAAAATATGAATAAAGCGATTGATATAAGATAATTTTTCCCTACGTTATGTTGTTTTTTGTTACACAAAAGCAATGCCTAAAAAAACAACGACGGACCTGTGATTGTCGCAATTTCTGTGGAAATGGGAAAGTAAGAAATAAAATGACTAAAATCATTTTAACCATTGCTGTTTTTTGTAATGACAGTATAAGTGCATAAAAGGGATATTTTCGTTAGAATCCTCAAGGAAATGTATCAATTCAAGTAAAGAAACCAATGACCATTGGCTGTTGAATTTCTCAGTTTGTAAACCCACCTACCAGTCCGCTGCGTTGCAAACGAGTAATAGGTATTTTAATCCTCTGATATTGACGGGTACGGTACACTACGCATTGGGATGGTTCCAGATGCGTATACCATCCGTACGATGATGGGTGCGGACAGTGCGATGCAGTGCTCTAATGGGAAAGAGCCATTAGTCAACTCCAACAGTCTCTTAAGTACACTCAGTCTACCCAGCTTTGAGTCTGTTTCTGATAAGTGGATGTTTTTGGCATCTCACAATCTTACAAATAAACAAACACACAAACAGAAAATACACAAACACACTAGCCGCAGGCTTGGGTGGAGATAATTAGTTTCTTCACTTATCTGCTTGGTCATATGGGAGTGGGGGAGAGATTCCATTGCCCAACAGGGACTGTAAATGAAGGAGTTAGGTAGGTAGGGAATTGTTTGGCTGGGTTGAGTAGGTAGCAGACTGGCTGACGGCTGTCTGACCTCAGCCCTGGCCTTGTCACCTGATGCAGTGTGACCCCATCAGAGCGTGTGTTCAATACATTATCTTTACTTCTTCTACAGCCCCACTCTACCTGGTTAAGACCTCATATATAGATATAGACAGTTGTTATGTTACAACCTTATTCCGAAATGGATAAAATTAATTATTTTCCTCAAAATTCTAAAACCAATACCCCATAATGACATTGTGAAAGAAGTGTGTATGAAATTTTATTAAAAATAAAAAACAACAAAAAGCACATGTACGTAAGTATTCACAGCCTCTGCTCGATACAAAAATGTTTTGGGCAGTTTCTCCCATTCTTCTTTAAAGGACCTATCAAGCTCCATCAGGTTGGATGGGGAGCGTCGGTGCACAAACATGTTCAATCTGGTTCAAGTCTAGGCTCTGGCTGGCCCACTCAAGGACATTCACAGAGTTGACTTGTAGCCACTTATTTGCTAACTTGGCTGTGTGTTTAGGGTTGTTGTCCTGTTGGAAGATGAACCTTCACCCCAGTCTAAGGTCCAGAGCTCTCTGAAGTAGGTTTTTAGCAACGATTTCATTGTACATTGCTGCATTCATCTTTCCCTTGTTCTTGACTAGTCTCCCAGTTCCTGCCACTGAAATACATGCCCACAACATGATGCTGCCACCTCCATGCTTCACTGTAGGGATGGTATTGGCCAGGTAATAAGCGGTGCCTTGTTTCCTCCAGACATGATGCTTGCCAGTTCAATCTTTGTTTCATCAGACCAAATAACTTTGTTTGTCATGGTCTGGAAGTCCTTTAGGTGCCTTTTGGCAAACTCCAGGCAGGCTCTCATGTGACTTTTACTGAGTAGTGGCTTCCGTCTGGCCACTCTACCATACAGGCCTGATTAATGGAGTGCTGCAGAGATGGTTGTTCTTATGGAAGTTTCTACTCTCTCCACAGAGAAACACTGGAGCTTTGTCAGAGTGACCATTGGATTCTTGGTCACCTCCCTAACTACTGTAAGGCCCTTCTCCCTCGATCGCTCAGTTTGGCCGGGCGGCGAGCTCTAGGAAGAGTCCTGGTGGTTCCAAACTTGTTTCATTTATGGATGATAGAGGCCACTGTGCTCATTGGGACCTTCAATGCTGAAGATATTTTACTGTACCTTTACCCAGATCTGTGCCTCAATACAATCCTGTCTCAGAGGTCTACAGACAATTCCTTGGACTTCATGGCTTTGCTTCTTCTCTGACATGCACTGTCAACTGTGGGACCTTATTTAGACAGGTATGTGCCTTTCCAAATCATGTACAATCAACTGAATTTACCACAGGAGGACTACAATCAGGTTGTGGAAACAGCTCAAGGACGATGAGAAAAACAAGATGCACCTGAGCAAAGATTTTTTATGTCATGGCAAAGGCTGTGAATACTTATTTACATGTGCTTTTTTATTTTTAATAAATTTGCTTAGATTTTAAACACACTTCTTTCACATTGTCATTATGGGGTATTGTTTGTAGAATTTTTGAGGGAAATAATTGATTTAATACATTTCGGAATAAGGGTGTAACATAACAAAATGTGAAAAAAGTGAAGCGCTGTGAATACTCTCCGGATGCACTGTAGATGACAGACATAGATATACATAGAAACATATATGTAACATATAGAAACATAGATTGATCAGTAATGGGCAGCCGACATAGGGTGGTGAGGTTGGCCAGCACCATCTGGGTTAGTGATGGATTTATAACAACTTCTTAAGGCACAAGGGCACCTTTGAGCTTAATTCATCTGGGTGTTCAGAGATCCTTCTAGCACATATGGATTCAGGTTAATAATTACCTAAGGATTCAGGTCAATAATTACCTAAGGATTCAGGTAAACATTTCTAAATTAAAAAAATCTAAGGATTCAAGTCTATTTGAGTTATCACGTTTTTGCAGGTGAGTGTTGTGCTGAATTTACCACATGATTTGAGTGCTTACAGTTTCGAAAATGTTAGGTTTGTTTCAGTAAATCGATTAAGAGAAAATATAACTGTCCCAAGTAACATGGGAGTTGCTGCGATAAAGTCGGGTCTTAATTATGAACTAAAGAACAGGAAATTAAAAAAAAAAGGGTAAAAGTAATAAATAATAAATATGTAATTAAGTTAATCTATATGACAGATAGGTTGTTGGTGAAGATTTAAAGTGACATCTCTGTCCATTGCTAGGATTTGTTAGTATTGGGGCAAGACTTCCTATTCATTCTTCTCAGTACCTAATTTGCATATTTATCCAACAGACAAACAAATAGGCTCTTGTTTTCTTTGTTTTTGTTTGTTTGGGTTGTTCTCAGTGGGGTAATGTGCACAGGTGAGAGGTGATGTAGTCTCCCATTGTGGTCCCGATGGCTCTAGGTGCTACTTGTTGGCAGTGTTGTCTCAACCCTCTGAATTCACTGTCAATACTTGAGCTGGGCGGTGGTATGTAACATCCTGGCCATGTGACCAGCATCCGTGTTCTATATATCTAAACACTAAGCCTTTGTTTTTGTAAAAGAGAATTACATGTGAGATACGTTGAAAGTTTGTTTTAGTAGTGGGTGCAGACGTGTCTCCTGCTGTTCTATTTATGTGTGTCTTCAGACTTTAGAGTGTCTGTATTATTATTTTGTTTGTGTGCTCATCATTTTGAGAAATGAACTGCAATCAAGCGCTGTCTATAGCTCTGAATGAGATTTCTACACTTCTTGATGGGAGGTTTGGCCCACCCTTCTTGAGCAAACAAATCCAGTTCTCTCAGGTTTGATGGGTGCATTGTCATATGTGCCAGTATCAGCTCTTTCCACTGATGTTTGATGGGATTTACTTTGGTACAATGTTTTCTTCTCATGCATTCTTGAGTGTATTTTGAGGTATGTTTTACAATAGATCATTATCCAGAAGCAGGGTAAAATACAATAATATAATTTAATAATATATAAAGAATAAATGCTCAGTGTACAGAATCAGATCTAACAGTTAAATCTCAGGATCCACAAATAGTCAGAAAGGGCAACCAGGGTAAGGTACACCGGAATAAAGTCATTCATATGATACCAAGAATAATTGGAATGGTCAGTGGGCAGGCAGAGTTTGGCAACACAGAAGATTCACAGGGTAAAGGTACAAACTGTAGAATCCAAATAGCATGTCCAAAGACAAAACAGGTCCAGGTATTAAGATATAATAGGTATAATCCAAAAATCAGGTCCAAAGGTAAACCAGGTACATGAATAAATACTAAAAAATAGGCAGAACAGGTCAATAGAGCTCAGCAGGTTCACTAATAAACAATACATTGCAATGAGGAACACAAAATGACAGGTATATATACAGGGGTAATTTGGAACAGGTGGTCTGAATACAGGGTGATTGGAATCTGGGCAAGAGGGATGCATTCATGGAGACTCGGGACATAGGGAATTGCTGGTGAAATGGAGAGGGGAAACACAAGGGTATACAAGCAATAAGGAAAAACACTAGAACCTAAGCAAGACCAAAATCAAAAATGAAAACAAAACAAAACAGAACACAGGAAAGACATCATTACAATACGGAGATAATTTCTTGTTTGCAAACAAAACTCAGTGATACTGGTAAACAAACAATTCTGAATTAAACTACATAATAATATGTACATTTTGTATATTTAACATTTTAAACTAAAACTGCATGTGTTTACCAATTATTCAAAATAAATATTTACCCTGTAAACTTTGAGAAGATGGACCATTATGTTTACTGTGTGGGAGCATATGTAACAACTGGATGCCAAAAGAAACGTATGTTCAAGTTTTATAATTACACCTATTTACTTTCACATGGGAAATATTAGTCCAATACAGTATAATTACGTTGGGCTTGGAAAAGTTAATTTATCCAAACTTTCCAGAGCATGCCCTACAGTTAATTTAAAACATGTGTGCCCAGGTTATTGAGCAAAGATGGTGTAACCCATACAGTTATTGGTGTAAACATGAGCCCTCTCAGAAGGAGGGAGTTAACATGATATTGTCCAGTAGTTTGTCTTGCTGTGATGCTGGTTACCAGTGATCTGGTGGGACTAAGCAATAATTGTAGTTATTAACAGTCTGCACTTGGAGTCAATATGGACACAGTTATCACAAAAACACACACACAGAGACACAGGTTCTGCTTGGCCCTCCGGATGGCTGCACATCTGAGGGGGAGAGGATAGGGGGAGCCGGCCTCCCGCACCTGGGCATGTTTGCGTAGGAAGCAGGGCAGAGGGAGGGCGGGCAGGGATTCATGCAGCCTGACAACTGGCTCCATAATGTCTGGCCAGCTGTGCTCAGAGCCGGCAGCCTGGCCTGTGTGTGTCTGTGGGGCCACACAGCTGGGGAAGGCATGTTCCCCGAGAACCAATAAAGACAGGGTAGAGGGGGAGCAACAGAAAAAATACAGAACTGAGGGTGAACTTTATTTTTTTCAGAGCAGACAGAGACATTTGTCTTTACTTCACCATTGCATTTCCCTCTCAGTCTGTATTCACAATAACATTTTACAACTGTTACTCAGACATTCTTGTTTAAGTTGGTGATATTCCCTTCTCTGGAAATTTCTTCTCAGGATTAACTTTGTGTTTGTGTTTAAGAGAAATATGTAAAAATAAAAACATTGTTGTGGAAAACAACTGATAACAATACATAGATTTGCAAATGAATTTCGATAACCCAAACATCTTTCCTGTTTCCGCTGTTACATTACAAAAATGTCAAACAATACAGTACGCGTGTCCTGGCTGTAATCAGGGATACACACCCTCCCACAACGACTAATCTGGGTCATGAAACACAGCTTGTTACCACCCGGCCGCCTCGCTGCTGATGTCGGAATGTAGCTACTTCCTTTGCTGAAGCAGGCAGACTGGTGGCACAGGAAATTGATTGTGTGAAGGGAAGAGACATCTGTCTGACCCTCCTGTCGTCACTGTGAGCCACAGACTGATGTCACTGCATGGAACCTGTGGATGGCTTGTCACACACAGTGTTTATACATCCTGGGCTTTTGGTGCCCGAGGGACTGGAAGGGGCCGCGTTGTTCATGTCAGGATCAATCAGGTTCAGATCCACAAGGGCTCTGTTTGAACTTCTGTACCTTCAGGGCTCAGGAACTTCAGTTAAAAATCAGTTGAAGAAACATGTTACATTATAGGTTTGACACCTGTCCTTTTCTGATCTTCAGAAGGATGAGGAACGTTCTCCTCTTATTAACTACTTTCATCACATTTCTTCTGCTTTCCCACTAAAGCAGGAACAGTATGATCACATGAAATAAAGCGAGGAACAGATGGGGAATACACATGCTGCTAGATGGATGATTTCAGGCCGTTTGAAGAGTGTTTCCAGTCAGAAGCTCAGGCCAGGATGTGGGCCATCATCCAGCCAACCTGTGTCTCTCTGAGTGGACAGGAAGGCCAGTGACCCCCCCCCCCCGCCCCACACTGTAAGCAGATGTCCCCACAGAAGAGGCATCACATCAAATGTTATTGTCACATGCCAGATTCAACGGGTGTCCCTTTACAGTCAAATGCTCACTTAGGAGCCCTTCCTGGTAGTGCAAGTAGAATTAGTAAGACATAAGAAAAATAAAATAGTAGCATAAGTAACACAAGGCTTAAAAATTGGGGATGGTTAAGGAGCATGCAGGAACTCAGGAGGACAACTGAGTGTCTGTCTGGCTCTCTGTTTGCCAGGCTGGCTGCCTATTTTACATTTTAGTCATTTAGCAGACACTCCTATCGAGAGCAAGTCGGGAATCAAACCTACAACCCTCTGCCTACAAGTCTGACTCCCGAACAACCGTCTGTCTGTTGATGGCATTCACACCTGAGCTGCGCTGACCTCACTGACTTCATACAGAGGAGGATTGTGTTCTGTAACTGTAGTTGGACATCACCCTGGGCATCACATTCTGTCAGTGCTCTTGGTTGTTTCCCATTGCTCTTTTAGAATAGAAGGCTTATTTTTACCAGCCCTTTTAAGAAGAAAATAAACTGCCATGTAATTTGCTACGGCGTCGTAGTATAAATAAGATAGAGGTTAGAAAAATGACAAAGGAAGAAAATATAGTAGATGTTATCTCCCCAGTGCTGGCTGTGGCAGAGGCTGCCCACAGGATGTAGACTCCAGTCTCCAGGAAGAGAGCGGTTGAAGGCCTAATCAGCAGGGTGCGGCAGGATGTCACACACAACGGGTAGGAGGCAGGGCCAGCTGGCTGGCTCCAGCAGGTCTGGGGTGGGACGCGGGGGCAACGAGCACAGGGCCGATCGGGGAGAGACTCAAACCTCTCTCAGGACACACTCTCCCCAGGTGAAGGTCTCGAGAAGCCCCACAGCAGCCCCTGCAGCCCCCATTGCGTCTCCCTCCTCTACTTGACTCCAGCTGTGGGTCATTACATACTCAGAGTCTCTTGTTGAACTGGGTTGGCACAGAGGCCCAGTGTAGCCACCGTCGTGTTGGCGTTGCTCTCTAATGTGCCACAGACAGCCAAGCGCCAGCCTAGCACAGCCCAGAACAACCCTGCCTAGTCTCCCTGACACATATGGCCTAAACATTTCCCATGGGCCTCCCTGTGTAACTCATATGAAACATTAGGCTCTGTGGTGCTGTGGTCAAGAGCTGGTGCCACAGAGGCTATGCAACAGAGCTGCCTGTCTCTATTACTGGCTTCAGCAGTCAACATCATCATTGAGTTTTAATATTTACGCATACTCATCAAAATGAAATACTAGACATTTTATTATAGTAATAAATTATGGGAAAAAACAACACTCTCCAAGTCCCGATTTTAAGTCCTATTATAGAAGTTAATATTTTTGGTCCCAGATGCTGATTTGCTGAAGGTTGTGATATAGTATATAATACGTCACAAATTCCTGTATGACACAAAAATACTTGTTTGCCATTGTAATTCATTGTTTAAGCATTTTAAAATGTAAATAGGGCTACTCAGCGCATTGTGGTCACCTGGGTGGAATGAAAAATGTGATATAATTTGGTCATTTGGCTGTACATGTGAAGGAATCCCTTAAACAATTATTTGGGGTTCTATGGAGAACCCATTTGGTGCCAAGGAGAACCCTTTTTGTTCCAGCTAAAAGTTTTTATGTTCCATAACTCTTTTTAAGTTCTATCTGGAACCAACAAGTTCTACCTGGGAAATTAAAAGGTTATTCGATGGGGACAGCAGTGTATGGCCACTAAACCACACCTTTTCGGTCATACAATATAATCTGAAGAACAATTAATGGCATACTAAATTTTAGATTAGTAACATGCATGTGTAAGAGAATGAGATCCCTGCTGGGCCAGGTGTGAGATCTCCTGTGGGGTCATGGGGGGTAGCCCTTCCTCTCTCCTTGGGCATCCACAGAGCCTTGCAGCTGGGCCATAAAAGTAGATCAGGAGGAGGCGTCGCCGCTCCACAGGCCCTGTAACGCTTATCTGAGTTTTAACTCACCTCAACGCCACTTCACACTCAATCACTCACCCTTGAACATTAACGCTGAACAAACGCTTTTACGCAAACCATTTTCACTGTGAAAAGGTTTACACTTGTATATATCACCATCAACTGACTTCATTCTGACTTTGTAATTTGTCCTGAGGGGGTACAAAAATTGAAATAAAGATGCTTTTGCTGATGCTATTGACAGCCTGCTGAAATGCACAGTAAATAGAGTTAATACCAGGTGGAGGTCATACTAGGATATTAACAGGTTATTGCTGTGCAGTTAGAAGGTATTTACTAACAGGAAACCCATCATGAAGGAAGTAGGCTATCTCCTCTACCCTAACCCTTGCAGTCTTATATCCTCTGCCATGGCCGTGGGAATGTTTCCCTCCATTTACCTCCAGAGTAGATTTCTGGAATTCTGCATGTATAGATGTGCTGGTGGCCTTGTATGTGTGGACTTCAGATAAACGAAGGACATATTTGTCATTGATGCCAGATGGCTAAGCCTCTGCCTGCTCACCTTCTCTGCAGTAGTGAGGTCTGTGGTCAGGCAGGCAGTAGCAGGCCTTTCACTGTCCGCTGTGCCTTGGTTACTGGCTCTCCAGGCTCATTTGCTGTATTGAAAAGGACCGGCAGAGGCCCCCAGCCTCCTCTAAGGGCCCCGGAATGCTTTCACTCCACAGTACAATGAGGGGAGTTTAGGTCCACAACTTTCCCAGCATTGTCATGCTAAGAACTGCTCGGAGGGAGAAAAACGCCCCATTAGCATTTGAAGGAGTTCCCAACATCTGAGGGAGAAGGAGTTCAGAGGAAGAAACACAGAGGAGAAGGAGTCGGGTCTCTCTCTCTCTGTCTCTTCCTTCTTTTCACTGCCTCATACTTGCCTGCTCTTTCACTCTCTTTCATTCTTTCCTCCTTCGTCTCTTTCTCTCTCTCCCCTTGTCTGTTTTCTTTTGGTTTGGAGGCTTTGCCATCTGTTAAGGGCTTCACATTGGGCCCAGAGAAGCAGTCAGATTAAGAAAAAAAGTGAATGCTTTTCTGAGAAGGGCTTTTTTACTGGGAAAATTGAAGTGTTAAACTTAATTTGGTAAGTGTTCCCAGCTGCACCCGTGATGCGTACATTGTGTCTACACACACACCTGTGTACAATAACACTTTAAGAATTAGTTCAGCATTCATTGTTTACTGTACATAATCATTTAATTAAATACTACTAAATCAAATCCCCTAAATAATGTGAACAGTGACAGTGCCGACAGCCAGATTTTCCTACACTGTGTGGTTAAGCTACAAACAATACATCCAAATATGTGTTTACAGATACAGATGGTTTCACAGACACCCATGCCTGTGTACTTGGCCGCAGCTTGCCCTTAAAAGGTAAAGAGTCATATGCAAAATAACAAATGTGACATGTTTGCATGGCCCCAAACAAGCGCAGCTAGTCTTACCCAACCACAACAACCATGAGCCATATATCAGGATGGATTTCCTCCACACTGACTTTTCCCCAGAGCCATGACATTCTCATTGGTTGCACAGACCAGAGAAAAATGTATAGAAATTAGAGCATTTGTCAAGCCTCAGTCATCCCATGCAAGACAGCCAGCAGGTATATTGCAGGATATCAGCCATATTAGAAGACAACAACAGACCAGTGAAGTAGATGTTATTGCAGATCATCTGATTAAAACATGGCTGTCGAGTGTCACTATTGTGTGACACACCATGAGACAGAAATCTCTCCCACTTTCCCATCATTTAGCACGGCATAGCGACCAGTCTGTAAGGGAGCAACAATTGGGATAAGTACGATAGTTCCTTTACAGCACTCTAAACAGGTAATGAACATGTCATCAACAGCCAGCAGGCTCTTTAACACACAGAGATGCTATTTTATTGCCGCCCTGTCTCTGTAATGCATGTAACTGACACCAGCCTGTCAGTGTAACTGAGACCTCCACACTTCCAGCCAACCCTCCCCTCCTTTGCCTGAAGATGGTACCACCTGAGCTGTACCCTGGGCTAAAGACCGGTTGAACAAAACCATTTGTTTTAAGTAATCCTGATAGCTGAATTAGTTTGACTGCTATTGAGTCTGTGTATAACAACGTAAAGGACATTAAGATGCATTCAATATGTCCTGTGTGAATTTCAATAGAAAGACAGAGAGGGTGAATACCTTTAAGCTGATTAGGCAGGTTCAGAATAAGGTGACTCAATCGGATATGTGTAATTCCTGAAACACATCTAGAAGTCAACTCTGGTTTTATACTGTACCTAGAATTTGTATAAAACAGGTGGTTATGGAGAATTACTACTTAAGTTACCAACTATAACACAAACACACACACAGACACAAACAATGTTGGGCTCAAGCCAGCCCTTTGGTAACGTGTGGTAAGTAGCTTTCGAGTGGGCTGAGGTAATTCCGCACGTCAATATATATCAGCCAGGATGACAAAGTGTAGCGCCCGCTTCAGACTGGAGGCTGTTCTGCTCAGTAAGACCAGCGTGGTGTTGGGAGCGTGGGGCTGTGGGGTTGGGGTTAAGGAAGGATGGGACGAGGACTCAAAACAATGACAGCACTGACAGTTAAGCATGTGGACCGGCTGTGGGCCAGTTTTTCTGTGAGTGTTTGTGAGAGTATATGTGTGTGCTTGCATGTAGGTTTGTGTGTCTGTGTTTAGGTGCCTGCATGCCTGCCAAATAAGCATAACGATCGTTGAACTGTACAGGGCTCTGCAGTTTAGATATCAGCTTTTGTTTCTAGTCTTGTTTTACTTATTTTGTTCCTTATTTTACCAGGTAAAATAACTGTTAACCCATTATCATTTTCAACAACAACCTGAAACTGGGCTAAATTACTTGCTCAGGGACAGAACAGCTGATTTTGTTTACCTGAAATCCATCTAGCAACCTTTTAGTAACTCTTTATAACCTTTACCCTCAAGGCTTCGTTAGTTTCAAATTACAACTATGAATACTTTCTAGTCAATATTCCAATGCTCATCTGTAATGTAATGGAACAGGTGCACTAAGCCAAACCATTTCATATCGACTAACTTATTACAGATGTCGTCTCCAAAGAAATTTGTACCAGAATTGACTACCACTCAAAACCCAACATTTTAGAAATTGCCCTTGAAAGTTTTATAGACTTCCTGTAGTTACACAAAGCGGTTATAAACTCCTAAATCTAATAAAAGTAAGCAATTACAATGTGAATAGTTAGTAGTCACTAATGAGTAAGTAGACCAGTTCCAGGATATCCACGTTAAAATGGTTTACAATAATTATTTTAATGCAGCACTACACAAATGACGTAACATCTGTCAGATAAACTCAAGAAGGCTGAGTTTATCTGACAGAGAGCGTTCTGTCCCAATGAGGAATTTCAGGTTACCCTGACCAGTGCACCGAAAGTCCCAGGTGCTTCTCATTTGGTGAATGCAGCTAACATCTGGTGGGCACAGAGCCGATAGGACAGGTCTGTGGAAACTGAGGAGACTTTCTGAGAAATGACATGCGGACTGCAGACCGAGATGAAGACCAGCCTCTCTGGATGGGTCACACTTAAACAGAGGCTATTTGAGACTCAATTGTAACCCATTGTAAAGAAGGGGCTACTGGTGCAGGGCTTAATGCTAGGTAAAATATCTTGTTGTGAACCCTGAAATCATACATAGAAAGCCCATATAGCAATATGGGATACTTGAAAGTGCTTATTGTAGCTATGCTGGTTGATGTGTTTTACATTGCTTAGCTGCTGCTGGTTACATAACTGGCAAGTTACAAGTTCCAGGAAATGAAAATTCGATAAAAATACTGTTTTCATTGGAAAGGGAGCGTACTACTCATAATTCTTTGTATCTGGTTTGCCACATCTTTTTCAAAATCATACTTTTTTTTCAGGAAATACATAGAATCATAAACAAATGTACATTTATGAGCAAGCCAGCATCAAACTTTGTATAACGTGGCATTTTGTCTTGTCAAAGGTTTTGTTTGTTTCTTCGGTTTCTAATGTTAAGTATCTTTCTGGGTTTCCATAGCAATGAGATGAGCACGGTACAGGGCGCCAGCAGTTCACTGTAGTAACACCTGCAAGGGCATTTGTGACATCATGGTGTGTTGCCTGCTGCTGAAGCACTGATAACCAGAGACATCCAAGGAGGTGATAAACACAGAGCCATCACTACTGGCCCAGATGTTGTTGTTGACTGATCTTTACTCACTCGCTTGTCTGTTTCCTTGGAAAATGTGTGTGTGGGTTTTGTTTGTCCTCTTATAGCACAACACCTGGCTCAGGCACTGCAGATCGTTGGCTGGTTTGGACCATTCTTTGTGCCTTAAGGCCCAAGGCTACTCCTCAGGGCAGGGATCTGTGCATGTCTCCTCTTCTCCTCTCTGCTCCTCTCCTCTCAGCCAGGAGCTGTAACCATCAACAGCTAACGTCACCGAGGGCTTTTGGGCTGTTCCACTGCTGGCAAAACAGAGCATTATGCAGAGAGCAGCTGTGTTCAGCTGTGTACTTATTAATAGTCCAAGGAGAGAATGAAACCCACACATTACAGAAAGGTCTTGCTCTATTTTTGGGTCAGCATGAACTGGATCACCTTTGCCCTGGTTCTTGAAGCGTTTTGGACATCCTGTTAAAGCTCTTGTTCTCCATTGCCAAAAAGTACATTCCGCCATAAATAGCATTAATATGTAATGATGGTCTCACAGTAACTACTCTTATACTGTAGGTGTGATTGCACAGCAAAATCTCCAATGTTAAATCAACTCTGAGAGTGTTAAAGTAACACTCTCAGTGTTTATATAGAACACTGAAAGTGTTACTTTAACACTCTCAGAGTTGATTTAACACTGGTGATTTTGCTGTGTGGACAATGCACAAAACCAGGTATGGCAACATCATAATTACTAAATATCTTTACACCAATATCAAGAACCAGTAAGTGTGCTTCTGTATGAGTGTGTATTACTTTATTTATGACAACCACAAGTCGGAGTAACCCATTGCAATTCAGTGTTTGGCTTGTCCTTACCACTCAAAAGGCAAGTATAAGATAAGAATAATGGTTAGAATGAGGGTAAGAGTTTAGGAGTTACATTTAGAATTTATGGTTAATTTCAGATTTAGCATTTTTGAGGTTAAAACCTATAGTTAGCGTTAGTGAACAAATAGTTTAATGTGACTACATTTTACTCTCCAAAACATCTTTACAAGGATAAAACAATGTGTGTGTAAGACAAAAACAGCATTTCAGTGTGTGGGCATTCACATTTTACATTAATAGTAAAAATTTACATTTCACCTTGTAGTAACATTTAGCAGGGCCCCAAAAAATCAAAGGGTTTATTTCGCTTAAGGTTTAGGTTTACGACAACATTTTGCATTGGGGTAAAGTTAGAATTAGGGGTTAGTGGTAAGGGTTATGGTTAAGAGTTACTATAGGGTTGGGTTTTTGATGTTAAGGTTCACATTATGGTTATGGTTAGTTTTGAATGGGAATAAAAATGTGTTTCCCAACAAGGACAGACATTTGTAAAAGGTGTGTGTTTGTGTATGAGTATGTGTGTGTACGTCGATGCATGTATTCTCTGATCTCCAAGATGTGTACGCAAAGCAGAGGGGCACTCAGCCCAGTTGGGGGTGAGGCAGTGTTGCTTGGTCTTTCTCTAACCAGCTGGCAGCTGCTCCATGGAGATTTGTCTGTCTATGTACACATAAACACCACTTCCACAACACAGGACTCACTCATGCACACACACAGCAACCAAACAAAACAACACAGATGCATGCCATGCTTACATTGAAAATGACTTTCTATTAAAACTTCATCACAAAGCTCCCAACTCTTGCCGGATTCATCGTCGTAGAGCGATGGCAGTTCAATGTCTGCCAAGTTGTGTCTTGCTCTGTGGGACAATAACAAGAAAAACACAAGATTATTGGTATGTTTAATGGTGTGGAAGCAGGTTTACAGGCAGTCAGTTGTCGAGAGCAGCTGGTGCGGGTGTATATGACATTGTCACCTCAAACCAGCGGGGCAGGTTCAGGAAGAAGAAACGAAGCACTTGACCCTTTGTAGCTGACTGGCAGTTAGGAGATGAATGTTACCTGGGTTCAGCCACAGCATATAAAAACAGGACATTTGGAAGATGTACTTTTGCACAACCAGTTATTTAATTTAGTAGGAGGAGCTTAGAAGTGTGTTTCCTAATGGAACAAAATCTTAGAAACCAACTTCCAAAACATCAATCTGATCTTAGCCATTAGAATGGGACTCTAGTTAATATAATATATTTTGGTTTAGCAAACAGATCGGTTTTGTGGGTCGGTAATGCATATATCTAGCAACTCAATATTTGCATGTTCAAATCTCATGGAAACACTTTACCAGTAGAGATGTAACATTTATTTTAGCTACTTTGTCAGCATGTTAGCTGGGTAACCCCTTCCATAGCATAAACCTTTGAACCTACATCCTAATCCTAACATTTTTCAGGTAGCAGTGTGTACCAACCAGATATCACAATACAGCAGTATGTAGCCATTTAACATGTAGCAGCATGTAGCCATTAAACATGTAGGAGTGTGTACCCATTAACCAGGTATTTATATACACATGAACCAGGTAGCAGTATGTATCCAATAACTACGAAGCAGAATGTACCCATTAAACGAATAGCAGTAAGTAAACATTATCCAGGTAATAATGGTCCCATTAACCAGGTGGCAGTATGTACTCTTTAACCAGGTGACAGTATTTACTCGATAACCAAATGGCAGTATGTACTTTTTAACCAGGTGGCAGTATGTGCCCGATAACCAGGTGGCAGTATGTACTTGTTAACCAGGTGGCAGTGTGTACTTTATCCAGGTGGCAGTATGTACTCGTTAACCAAGTGGCAGTATGTTCTCGTAAACCAGTTGGCAGTATGTAATCTTTAACCAGGTGGCAGTATGTACTCGATAACCTGGCAGTATGTACTCATTAACCAGTTGGTAGTATGTACTCATTAACCAAGTGGCAGTATGTTCTTGTCAACCAGTTGGCAGTATGTACTCAGTATCTAAGTGGCAGTATGTACTCATTAACCAGTTGGCAGTATGTACTCGTTAACAAAGTGGCAGTATGTACTCGTAAACCAGGAGGCTGTGTTGGTGACTACCCACCCTCCCGTATGTGTGGTCCTTCTGGCCCCTGTCAGAGGAATTTGGACAGTTGCTAAGACACTGGGACTTAGGACGTTTTGGCGCTCTTTGCTTTCAATGGTAAATGAGGCTACGGCTTCGCTTTGGAAAAGTCCATGGACCCTCCTCCTCAGTCAACCAGACAGAGAGCGCCAGGGCATATGGGCAGCAAGGCAACGTGGCTTTGAGGAGGGGGCGGAGGCGGGTGTGGGGCTGGACGGGGGGTCTAGGAATGATAGTTTCCCTCTCTCCCACTCTGCTCCTAGTTCCCAGAATTCACATGATAATTAAGCCATTGCTCTTTCAGTCTCTATGGGCCTACAGCTGGACTGAAGTGCTTTTGATAGTCCCTGCAGCCTTTGGGTCAACCCACCGCTGGCCACAGCAGCTTGCCTGCTAGGCCCAAACCACCTGTTTGATTTTCCCAGGAACATAAAGGCGGTAGTACTTCAGTAAGACCCAAGCAGAACTTTTTGTTTACCCACATCCCTGTTCCTAAATCACCCACTGCAAGAAATATTAAATATTATTTACTCCTTATTTTCATCCTATCCACCAAGTCTTCCACTTTGGAATATGAATAAAAGTAATAAAGCATGCATTTTCATTCCAACAAAGGAATGGCTAATGAATCCTTTCTATATGACAGAGGGCAGCTTAGGGGGATATCGGGATATGGACAGAGGCTAGTAATGCCTTTATTATGAGAACACGGGGGGGACATTGGAACGCTGAGCGGGAAAACACTGGGACAGATGGCTCTTTTCTTGTTGCCAGTGGACAACGTGTGTCCAGGTTGTAAAACACACAGGCCTTGGTATTGGCCATCAGGCTTGCTTTTGCCCAGTCATCATAGATGTTTGGATGTGCAGCAGGGCTACAGATGGCACTTGCCAGAATGGAATGCCATTGCTGTTCAATTGTCATGAGTGTCACTGAACGGTCAGTCTTTTATCAACATTAATTCTATCCCTCTGTAGCTCTTCAGACCTCTGTGGTGTCTATCGCTGCCCTGGCCTGCCTCTACCTCTCTCTCTGGGCTGTTTACTCGTGATGCAGGCTACTGGCCAGGACTGAACACCTGTTGTCTGTTCCCAGGGATTGTATGGAGGGTGGGGCTTTGTGCTCATTGTTGTGGTCAGGTCACCTTACAAAGCAGCTCATAGAGCAGCTGGACAGGTGGCTCTGCAGCAGCCTACAAAAGCACTGTGTTTTCCCATGGCCTCATTATTAGAGGGTTTCAGTGTGGTGGCAGTTTTAACACGCTGCCCAGCCAGGTCATGTTTGTTAAAAATAAAAGAACAAAACAACGACACTGCCACCAGAGGCAATAACAAACCGGCACAATGTGGGTCTATTGTCAGCACGCCCGGCCCACTCACACCTGCAGCCTCACCACATCCTGGGACACACCCCAATGTACCTGTGGTTTCAGCTTGTTTGTTGGGGGGTGTTGTGTGTGTGTGTGTGCGTGTGTGTTTTTGTGTGTGAGTGTGTGTGTGCTTGTGTCCTTGTTTTATGCTTAGGAGGACCCCAAGAAATAAAAAGGATAGTAAAACAAGTTAAAGTCTACTGTGTGTGTGTGTGTGTGTGTGTGTGTGTGTGTGTGTGTGTGTGTGTGTGTGTGTGTGTGTGTGTGTGTGTGTGTGTGTGTGTGTGTGTGTGTGTGTGTGTGTGTGTGTGTGTGTGTGTGTGTG